>JACAFY010013556.1:0-13992 GCA_015252635.1 Dictyostelium capitatum | reverse complement strand
TTTTTTTTTTTTTTTTTTTTATTTTTTATTTTTTAATATTTTTTTTTTTAATTTTTTTTTTTTTTTTTTTTTTTTTTTTTTGTTATTTAATTTAATTTATATTTTATTTTATTTGTTTTTACGGTTTTTTTTTATATTTATTGATTGCAAATTTATAATTTTTTAAAAAAAATGATAAGAATCAATTCAATTATCTAATTAAAAAATTAAAAAAACAAAAAAAAAAAAACAAAAAATTTTAAACAAAAAAAACAAATAAAAACACTGTTTTCAGTCTGGTGATGTCAATTTGAAAAAAAAAAAAATTATGACTAAAGTTTTTTTAGGTTCTAATATTATTTTTTTTTATGGACACTAATCAATTTGTTTGATCACATTATAAAAACTCTATGGAAAAAAATTAAATAAAGTAATCTGGTGTTTCCCATTACAATTTCTAACCTTCATATTAAAAAAAAAGAAATCACTGGCCTCACAAAAGATAAAAAAAAAAAAAAATTTTTTGAAACTACGAAATTCTCAAACTGGGTATAAAAAAAAAAAAAAATAATTTTAGAAGCAAAAGAAAATAGAAAGAAATAAAAAATAATATAATATAATAATATGTACATATACTCTACACAAAATGATATTTTTTTTTTTTTTTTATTTTATTTATTTATTTATTTAAAAATTAATAATAAACCACCTCTTTTATCAGTTGAAATATCTTTAAAACCAAAATTATTATTTGTTAAATATTCTTTAATTTTAGTTGGTAATCTAGCAGATGGTGTGAGTGAATGGTGACCAGTACCAATAATAATTTTTAATGGTAAATTATTTAAATGATCTTCTAAAATTTCCAAAGCTTCAAATACATGAAGACCATGAAAATCTAAAACATTATTATCAATTGGATGATAGTCTTTGTTTCTAGTTTTAAAAATTATATCTTTAGCACGATCATTAAACTCTTTCATAATTGCATCATGTTCTCTTGCTTTATTTGAATATTCTCTTGCTTCTGTAATTGCATGACCAGTATATGCTCTTGCTGCTTGATTAAATAATCTATTTCTTTCTCTTGCATGTAATATTGCAGTTTCACGATGTTGTGTATATAAAATTGAAACATCAACACCAGTTTCAACCCATAATTTATTATATGATTTAATATCAAAAACTGAATAATGTTTTGAATGTTTACCATTTATTATTGGACTACTAACTCTATCTTGTTTAATTATTGGTTTACCATATTTCTTTACTAATGATTCATAAGTATTATCATAATTTTGATTATTATTTACTATAAATTCTTTGTGTATTGTATTTTCATCAACTTTGGCGAAAAGATTCTTTAAATTTTGAATTTGTACAAATGCTGATCCATCAACTTGATATGTAGTTCTTTTAATCTTTGGTTTTTGTTTTTGTTTTGATGAAACTGATAATGATGATAAACTTGGAAATTCATTATCGTCCTCTGGTGTTGTTTTTGTAGTTGCATCATTACCATTTCCATTAGTTGTTACTCTTTGTTCTTCAACTATTGTTATAGTATGTTTGGTTGGTTGTGGTATAGTTGTTGTGGTTGTTGTTTTTTGTACAGTTGTTGTTGTTGTGGTGGTGGTGGTTGTTGTTGTTGTTACAGTTGGTGATGGTGAATTTGTAGTTTGTTTATTTTTCTTTCTTTTACCTGCTGGTTTTTTAAATTGAGTCGGTGTTGGTTTCTTTATATTGCCTAGTTCTGGGAAATCATCTTCTTCTGTTTGTTGTTTTCTAGTTGAATTTGTTGTTGATATGCTACCGTCTTCGTCACCATTTTCTAAACTTTTGAAATGAGCTTCAATCATGTTTAATGTATCTTCAAATTGATGAGAGTATGTACAGTGTAAATTTGAACAGTTACCTAGAAGCCAATGTTTGCAGATTATCGTACCTGATGTATGTCTATATGGACAATTTGAAATCTGGCAGGAGTGCAATGTGTATCTACATGCATTTGGATATGGTAGTGGTGCATTAACATGTTGATATTTACAATTTTTATCTTGACAAACACCTTGTACATCGTATATACATATATCTTTTCTTCTTGTACCTCCAATTTCATCTCCATCATCTGGTTGATCAAAGTAGTCGTACGATTCACTCTCTAGTCTATCCAATATGAAAAATGTATTTAATAAGTCATAATGATATTTTTGTAAAATTGAATGAATTGTTTCTTCTTTAACATTTGGGAATAATCCTTTTATAACATTTAGTGGTTGTTGTTGTTGAATATCTGTCATTTATTTAGATATGTATCTCTTTGTTTGAAATTCAAATTAATAAAGTTTTTTTTTTTTTTTTATTATGTTTGTTTTTTAATTTTATGAATGAAAAAATTGGTTGTAACAATTTTTTTTTTTTTATTTTATTAAACAGCATCAACATTAAACATACAAACACATATTTTAAAAAATAATTTTTGTTTTATTTTTTGCGAAAAAAAGAATAATAACAATGAGATGGAGGTCATAAATTATTTTAAAATTCATTGTTCGTGATAAATTAGAATTAATATTTAAAGATAGATGGTTTAAGGAATCAAATGAATCAAGTGAATGGAAGAGTAACCCTGCATTTGGTCAATATTTATTAGAAAATAATCATGTAGTTAATACATTATCAGATAGAAAAAAGAAAGAGTAACGAATGGTCAATTACATCTATTCACATTATCATCATTATTGACATTATTATTAAAATCAAAATATAATTTAATTAATTCAATTCAATTGGATAATGAAAATAATCATATTGGTGTTATACTTGATATTAAAAATAAATTATGTTTATTAATTTAAAATATTATATTTGGTGTTTAATTTTAAATTAAAATTAATTTATGTTAATAATGTTATTTAATATTATTATTAGTGAATTTCACAATTCAAAATCTTTGATTCTAACACTTTATTTTAGTTCATACACATCATATTATAGTAAAATATAAAGATAATTCAATTAAAATCAAATATATCATGAATTTAAAATAAATTGGTAAATTGTTTATTGGAGTTAAATAAAAGTAGTAATGATAAATCATCAACAACAACAGCAACAACAATCACAACAACAGATATTGAAAATGAAATTAATAAATCAAGTAATAAAAATAATATAAAGAATGAAGATGCTGAAAAACAAGGAATTGGATATAAAGATAAAGGTAACATTGAATGTAAAAATGGTGATCTATTTACAGCAATATCATTATTTGAAAATGGTATTAAAATCAATGGTATTTCAAATAATTTAAAATCAATATTATATTTAAATTTATCAACTACACAATTTAATCAATACTATAAAAGAAATTTCAATAGAGAAGCAAAAGATAAATTAATATTATCGGGTAATTTAATTAATTCAAATGGTGATAACAAAACAACAGATGAATATTTCAAGAAAGAATTTAATAAATCTGATTAATTGTTGGGTGTAGAATCAGGAATTATAATTAATGAAATGAAACTAGAAATAGTCGTTCGTAAGGGATTTGAAAAATATCGAAATAGAGATTATCTTGGTGCAATTGATATATTAAAAAGATGTATTTGTTGGTCAATTATTAAAATCAAATGTATCAAATTTAAATGTTAGAATTTGTTGGTTAGGTTTATAGATTCAATAGAATTGATGAACAAATCTTTCAATTTTTAAATGAATCATTTCAATATTGTAAAACTGAATTGGATCATACAATACTCAAATATTATCAATGTATATTTTTAATTTACAGAGAAGATATTCAAAGTGTAATTAATTTATTTTTTACTCAATCATATTCAAATGGTATTCCAACAGAATATAAATTTATATTCTCATATCTTGCATTATATGTATTAAATTTTAATAGTTTGGGTAGTGCTACTAAAGTAAGAGAAAATGGTGGTGAATCAATGTATAATTATTGGATATCAGAAGCAAAGAATTTCATTAATGATAAAAAGTCACCAAAAGATCATCCATTAAAAGTTCATTTACTATTCTCTGTTTCATGTTTAATGGTTGATCTTGCAAAGAAAGATACATTTTCTCAACAAAACGACACAGCATTGGAATTTTATAAAAATGGTTTAAAATCACAAAAATTAATATTACCAATGTTAAAAGAAGAAACTAGATGTGTTGATGGATTTAGTAGTATTGTAATATCAGTTTTATCGTTAATGAAAGGAATTAATAAAAAATTATAAAATTAATCATCCACCCTCCACAAAACCCACAACAAATCATAAAAAACAAAAAAATAATAAATAAAAAAAATAAAAATCTAATAACGTTTTTATTAGAAAAAAAAAAAAAGAAGTGGGACAGGAACAAGATACAGTGGTTGTGGAAATAATAATAATAATAAATATAAAAATATTATATTAAATTGGTAAACTTTTTATTTAATTATAAACAGGTTAATTTATTTAATTATTGAAATTTAAAAGTTACTGCAGCAACACCTTGTGGCATAACATCTAAAGTAAAAGTTAAACTATTATCACTTTGAGTGAAATCAATTGATTGATAATTAAATTCTGCTGCATTTTTAAGTTGTTTAATTTGAGCTGGTTGTAAATATTCTGGTTGACCCATTGACATCCAAGTTGCAATTGGATTACAATTATCATCATCAATACGACGAAGATATGATTCTGTAATTGTACCTTGAATATTTTCAACGGTAACACAAACAGTTTCATTTGCAATTGGTGCATTTGGTACATTGTGATTATAAATTATTACCATAATTTCATTATCAGATACTGTTGTTAAAATACCAACTGTTGGATGATCAACACCTGTTCCTGTTACACCTGCTCTAAATTTACCTGTTTCATGAAGTAATTCAAATGCTTTAAATGATGGTTTTGGAATATTATAAATTGTTTGTAAACCAAATCCTTGATTAAATACAACTGATTGTTGACCTTGTTCTTCAAATACATCTGATACCTAATAGTATTGATTATGTACAAGCAAGTTAATAACAACGTGTATATTTAATATAAACCTTATATTATAATGTATACTATATACTACATACTTCCCACCAACTGAATATTTCAGCAATACCATAAACATCTTGAATGTTAAAAATTGCAAATGCTGAAGCATAAGTTGTATCATGACGGGCGAATAAACCATCATTATATTCAGAATAATATAAATTCATATCTTGTCCAACTTCTGAACGTGCTTTTGATAAAACTTGTTTCATGATGTTTCTTTGAACTGGTTCAATATCAGTTGGATATTCATGAGTGGATACAAAATCTAATTGAATGTTATTTGCTGCTGCAAATGCCAATGTTTCTGGAAGCCATTGTGATTGACATGTTGCTGGTCCACCAACTGAAAGTTGTGGATAAATTGATTTAATTGCATTATATGTAACTTGTAATAAATTGAAATATGTTGCTTGTAAATTTGCAGTTGTTTGATTAGTTGGTTGCCAGAAATCACAGTTTGGCTAAATAACCAATTAATAAACTAAATATTAGTAAATAATAATAATATCATTGGAGTGTATGTGTTGTCATTGTTTGTACATACTTCATTCCAAACTTCAAATTGCCATTGACTAACAATATCCATACCATAACGATCAACGATATGATGAATGAAAGCTTGAATTAAATTTGTCCATTGTGTATAATTTTTTGGTGGAGTAACATTACCTTTGTAATGGAAAATGGTGGCATTACCAGATGCTAATATTTCAGGCATGAATGATAATTCAACATATGGTGCCATGCCAATTGAAACAATGTAATCATATGCTTGATCAACATTGTACCATGAATAAATAATATTGTTATTACTATCATATTGAACAACTGATAAATCGTCATCAAAAATACCATGGAATCTAACTCTTTCAAATCCAAGTTTATCATGAGCATATTTTAATGCACTTCTCCAATCTGAACGTAATGTTAATGCTGCATGTCCACTACCAACACATCTTTCCCAAAAATGATCCCAATCTGTTAAATTCTAATAATAAATTCATATATATAACATAATGTTAATAATTTTATTCTATATTTCTCTACTATTTTTGTTGTGTGATCTTCATAAAATCAAAAAAAGAGTGTCACATATATTTTATTTATTTATTTTTTATATTTAATTACATACACTTAAATTAGCAGTATATTGTAATGCATCTGATTGACATGATTGTGACGAAACTAATTGTAATAAAACGATTACAAATAAAGATAAAATTAATTGTTTTGACATTTTATGATGAGTTTTTGAAAAGAAAAAAAAAAAAAAAAAAAACAATTCAACTCGGTTTCAACCAGTGTGAAAAAAATTGAATTGTTATTCAATTTTTAGATATTTTAAAATTTTGAGGTGGTATCTATGAAAATACCTTTACAACTTTTCGTTATTATAATTTTTGGTAAAAGTCGGAATGAAATTATGTGTTTTATTTATTATCCCAATTATTGTTTCATATAATAAAACACAAATTAAACAAATTTAAACATGTTATATGATATATACTCTGGTTAATCAATTTAACCATTAAAAGTATTGGTGTCACTTTAGATATGATTATAATTTTTTTATAATTTTAATATAAAAAAATACACAAACACATTTCAAACTAAATTGTATTAAACTGTACAATACCTTTTGCTAATAATTGGTGTTTGTTTTTTTTTTTAGATATTTCCCATTTTCCACCTGTTTTTTTTTTTTTTTTTTTTATATAAAAAAATCCAAAATATTATGGCATTATCAAAACATCAATAATGTCATCAAATAATGAAATTTCTTTTTTTAAAGTATTTAATAATAAATATTTAAGAAATAAAATATTTCAACATGTCAAAGAGATTTATACAAAACATTTTTATAGATCATTCAACTATTATCAGTTACCAATATTACAATTAATAAAATCAAGAAACGAAACATTATTAATAGAGAAATTAAACTTATATAATAAACATATAAATAATAACAATAATAATAATAATAATAACAATGATAATAATAATTATAATAATAGTGTAAAAGGATATAAAAATTATAAATATTATTTAAATTTAAATATAGAATGTATTTATGAAATTGCATCATGGAAAGAATTAAAGAATGAAACTGTTACATTACTATTTAATTCATTGGATAAAAGTCAAATTGAAAAATTGGATATGGATAAACTATTTGAAATATCAGTTACATATGAAAATTATAGTTTTATTAAGTATTTGGTTTTGGAAAGAAATGAAAAATTAAATCCAAGTAAACTATTACCATATTTAAAATATAAATCAAATGATGTTGATGGGTTTATTGATTTCATTAAATTCATATTGGAAATAGATTTAAAATTACCAATAGATTCAAGACACTTTAATGTTGGTGATAGGTTACATAGATTACTTTTAAATTTAATTGGAAATCCAACAAATATAATTGGTGATTTGTTATTAGATGTTTTAGAATTAAATCCAACGATTCAAGAAGGAATTGAAATAAGTGATGTTACAAGTTGTGCCATTTCATCAAGTGATTGGTACATTTTAAAATTATTATTATTAAAAATTAAAAATCAATTCAATATTAAAATTCAAGTAGATTCAAATGAAAAGGTTGAAACTATATTTGGTATTCAAGTAAATTTAGAAATGATCAAATTAATAGGATTGAAATATTCAGATGTTTATATTTGTGATAATTTCGATTTATTCAAATCACTATTAAATTTAGATTATGATCATTTTAATCCAACATCAAAAGATTTAATTGATGAAGATGATTCATTTTCATCAATAATAATTGGGAATCATGAAATTGCAGAATACCTGTTAACAAATTATAAAGATGAAATTAAATTAAATGTTAATAAATGGAAGTTTCAATTCAGTTGTATTGATGGTACAGAAGGTACAATTGATGATAATGAAGTAATTAAAATTAAAAATCAATTATTATTTTCAGATTTTAATAATCAATGGTCTACAAATTTCATTAGTGATTTAAATGTTAATCAACTTCAATTCCTATTTGATCATTATGATAGTTTGGTATGTGATGAAATGGTTGAATCATTTATACATAATAATAATATCCAATCGTTAAAACTATATTCAAAATATAATTCAAAAATTAATATTACACAAATTAGAATTTATAAAAATGCTATATCAACTACTGGTAATCAATCAATTTTAGAAATCATTATCCCAATGTTGGTAAATGGTTATTATAAAGAATATTCAACTGTAGATTATAACTTTAAATCATGTTTAGAATTACTATTACATTCAATTTATTATGATAATCAATATTCATTTCAAATTTTACTTGAATATATAAATGATCCAAATGTAATTAAACTTGCTAAGAATTTAACACCATTGGAACTATATGAATATCATAAAGATACAATTATTGAAAAGTTACTATCAATCAATCAACTTAAAAAAAGATCAATATTTTTACAAATGTTAAATCAAATTTCAATATTTAATAAAATATTATTCAATTATGATCAACATATTACAACTATTGATAATTTATTAATTGCAAATAAAATATCAGTACCTGTACAAATATCAAATCATTTAATGTTTTCTGAAATTACCAATTCAACAACATTACAAAATTTAATTCATTATTTAATTCAAAATGAAAATTATAAATTATTTAAATTATTATCACCATCATTGATAAATTTAAATAAACAACCATATATCAAATACCTATTATTATCAAATAATAATTCTAAAACCACATTCATTAATATAAAGTTATTCCTATACTTAATATCAATTGATTTCATATCATTTTCAAACATATCTACAATTATTGAATGCTTAGTAAAATCAAATAATATAATAATTTTAAATTTATTATTATGTAGAAATAAATCATTATCATTAAATAACCAACAACAACAACAACAAGAAGTAAATTACAAATATTTAATACCATTTAAAATAACAACACCAACTAAATTATCATTATCAGATTTTAATCAATACATTAATTTAGTTCATTATTACATTTTACAATTTTCAATTAAATTTAAAAATACAATAACATTAGATTATTTCAATACTCAAAACTATATATTCAACAAAGATACAGAGAAACAATTTGATGTTAAAAAATGCAGAAATTTAAAATTGGAGAATGATAGTCAAATTAAATTTGTTAAAAATGTAAATTTAATTTTTAGTGATAATAAAATTCAAGATTAAAAAAAATAAAAAAATAATATAACCAAATCAACTTCAAAGAAACACACACACACACACACACACACACACACAAATAATAAATCCATTCAAGGTCCAAATAAATAAATAACAACCAATTCAACATCAAAGAAACACAAATAAACTACAAACCGATTTAAAAAAACACATAAAAAAATAAAATTTATTGGCAAAACCTTTTTCTTTTTTAATTTTTTTTTTTTTTTTTTAAAAATTTAAATTTTTTTCATATAAAAGTATGTTTCATTGATTTTTTTGATATTATTAAAATTAATTTACAAGCACACAAATATTTTTTTTTATATTTTTTTTTTTTTTTTAATATTTATATACTATTACTATTATAACACTATATTATACCGATAATATTATAGTTTATTAATATAAAAAAAAAGTCATGGAGGGTAATTATTATTGTACAGTTTATTACTATTATTTTGTTAGTGACTGAAACTAATCGATGTTATGTGGGGGGTTTTTTTTTTAATTTTAGTATTGGCATCGGAAATATCATCAAATGAGAAATCAGCATTTACAGAGGAAGAAGATGATTATTATGAATTCTCAGAATCAGATTCATTAGATATGGAAAGTAGTAGTAGTGAAGATGATAGTGAAAGTGATAGTGAAGAGGAACAACAGCAATTAAAACAAACAAAACAAACAGCAACATCAGAAAGTGATGAAGGTAATTTAAAAAGAAGAAAAAGAACAAAGAGAATATTAAAGAAAGATATTGGTACAAGTGCATCAATTTCATCACCATTAGTTGATGGCGCAGATATATTAAACAAAAGTTTAAAAGATTCATTACAACAAGCAAATGGTAGTAATGGTGGTGATAACTCATCATCAACAACAACAAGTCCATTAAGTAGTGGTGGTGGTAGTGGTGGTTATTTAGATGATTTAGATAGTGAACATAATAATGGTGGTTTTGGTGGTAGTCTTACTGATAATGATGGTGCTTTAAATGGTGATAACAATAACAACAACAACAACGGTAATGGTAATCCAGAATTACCATTATTAAATTTATTTCAAAAGTTTTTAAATAGAGAAGCAATTAAAGTATTACAACAAAGACATGCCGCAATTAACAATAGACTTCAAAAATTGAAAAAAGTTGTTGATCCAAAGAAAATACGTGAACGTGGAAAGAACTTAAAAAATGAAAAAGAAAAGATTAAACAATTAATCAAATTAAAGAAAACAGAATTAGATGATCATATGAATGCACCACCATTCATTAGATTATTAGATAAATGGTAAGATAATAATTTTAGATATATATTGATATATATATATATATATATATTGCATACTAATTTTGATTTAATTACAGTACATTTACATTAGGTTTAATAGTTTTATGTATTTCTGAATTTGTTTTAGTTAAATCACCAGAATTAATGTATCTATGGTATACAATTTTAATTATTCCGTTGATGGCAATTAGATTCTTTATGTATCATAGAGAGAAATATCATTATTTCATGTTAGATTTTTGTTATCTATGTCAAATTTTATTACTTTTCTATCTATTTGGTCATCAATATGTTTTGGGTGAATCAACAACTCCAAATTTATTTAAATTGGTATTTGCATTAAGTAATGGCCCATTAGCATGGTAAGTTTAATATGTGCATATATTTATAATCCATATACATTGCTGTTATTAATATTTGTAATCTAAAATCTTACAGGGGTACAATTGTATGGAGAAATAGTTTAGTATTTCATGATGTTGATAAATTAACATCAGTGTTTATTCATTTATGTCCACCAATTGTTACATATTGTTTACGTTGGTATCCAAATAATTACACATCAGAATTAGCATGTGGTGGTGTAGAATGTTATTTATCATTGAAAGAAACATTTTTAGTACCATTGTATGTTTATTTCTTTTGGCAAGTATTTTACTTTATCAAAACAGAAGTAGCAGATCGTAGTAAATTAGCACAAGACAAAGATATAATGACATCATCAAGATGGATGTCTGTTAAACAACCACATCCAATTTATAAATGGTGTATTAAAAGAGGTTACAATGTTAGTGCAACTGCAATATTAATGTTGGTACAATTAACTTATACACTTGGTACATTGGTTTCATTACCATTTTTAATTCAATCATTTTGGTTACACACTGTTTTCATTATATTCATTTTCATTACTGTTAGTTGGAATGGTGCAAACTATTATTTCGAAGTATTCTCTGAAAATTATAGTGCTCGTTTAAAAAGTGAAATCAAACACAAACAATCCTCTAGAGAACAACAACTTAAAATCACTTCAATTTGGTCATTTTTAAAATTTTTAACTTTATTTTTATTATTTTTAGTTTTATTTTTAAAATTAATTTTATAAATTAATAATAATAATAGCAATAACAATAATAATAGCAGCAGCAATAGTAGTAATATATAATATATAAATTCAATTCACACAAATTACTTCCTTCCTTTCCCTTTCCTTTCTTCCTTCCATCCTTCCTTCCTTTTTTTAAAATTTAAAACTTGTAATAAAAATTAAAAATAAAAATAAATATAGTATAATAATTCTACATACTTCTTCTTTTTGTAAATTCTTTATATTTGATAAATTTGTTTGATCAATTTATTTGATAACTTTTATTTGAATATTTGTTTTTTTTTAAACATATTGTTGGTGATGTTGATAAAATTATATATTGAGTTTATTTTTTAGTGCAGGTACAAGATGTGCATTTACAATCAGTAGCGCATGAATCACCACATTTACAATCAGCACAAGTACATGTACTCTTTTTAGTTTCTTCTGATGGTCCACATTTACAATTTTCACCACATTCGCAACTAGTTCCGCATTTACATGAATGAGTCTGTATAGAAAATCAAGGCAAAAGTTAGAATTTTACACAATTATAATTTTAAAATTAATTTTCCTTACCATTTTTATTTATATGTATTTATATTATTGTGTTTTTAATATTAAATTGAAAATGAAATTTAAAAATAAAAAAAAATTCCACTTCAATAAAAAAAAAAAAAATTTAAAAAAATTCAAAATAAATAATTAAATTAAATCGATTAAAAATCGAAGGGGTATGTGTATTGATAATGAAATAAAAAAAAACCCCCCAATTACACAAATTTAAATTATAATATTGCATAATCATATATACATAGAAATAAATACTCCCCTTTTTAAAAAAAAAAAAGATTATTTCTTTTTAGCTAAAAATATCATATTCCCAACTGCTAAAAAATGGTGATATTTTCAGAAAAAAAATGTTCAAAAAAGAGATAATATTTGTTCATATAAATTAATGCGACAACATTTTTGAGTCAAAAAAAAAATTTCTTAAAATATTATCATTTTTGTTTTTAAAAATTAAAAAAAGTTGGATGTTATTATTTTTTATAAAACATATAAATAAAATAAACCCCGCTTAACTTTATATACTCTCACAAATAAGTAATTAATAATTAAAACAAGACTAAAAATGGAAGCAAGATTAAAATCATACTCGTTTGAAACAGATTCAGAAGGATATTGTAAATCATTCACATTGGAAGATTTAGATAGAATACCAATTGGTGGTCAAGATGAAGGTGATAATGCATTTACATTTTTTGATAGATTTGGGTTTGTGGTAATAAGAGATTGTTTAACAGCTGAAGAATGTGATAAAACAGTTAGTGAAATATTTGATATTGTAGAAAGTAAACCAAATACAACATTTAAAAGAACAGATAAATCAACATGGGATAAAACATTTCCAGATGATGGATCTTGTATACCTCAATATGGATCAATTTCAAAACCTCCAATTTTTAAAAAACAATTTCTATTAAATCGTACAAATCCAAATGTATTTAAAGTATTTTCAAAGTTATTAAAAAATGAAGATTTAATGGTAAATCATGATAGAGCATGTTTCTTTAGACCTACCGATACAAATTCAGATTGGAAAACAAGAGATAACGTTCATTTAGACATGAATCCATACAATTGGATGGGAGATGGATCAATTTGTAAAGCTGAATTAGATGGTTTAACATATGCACGTATTGCAGAATTTATCGTTGAAAATAATCAACCAAATAAATCTGATGGTCTTCAATTACAAGGTGTAATTAATTTACTTGATAATCATAGTGAAAATGATGGTGGATATGTAGTAACACCTGGTTTCCATAATGAATTTATAGAATATTTTCAACAAAAGAAACCACAATATACATCACCATCATGGAATTTCGATAAAAAAGATTTACCATATCGTTTAGCAAGAAGAATAACAATGAGAAGAGGTTCTGTTGTTGTATGGAATCAACAAATGCCACATGGATCATTTTCAAATCGTTCAAGTTCAAATCCAAGAATGGCACAATTCATTAGATTATATCCTACTTCAACTGTATCAGCTGTTCGTTATAATCATCGTAAAAAAGCTATAAAAGCAATATTGGAAAATACAAAAGAATTGGTTGATTTTCCATTAGATAACGAATTAACTTTAAAATTATTAGGGTTAAAATAATAAATTTAAAAAACAATGTGAAATTCATTGTTCGTGTGCTAAACTACAACTAATTGGTAATTTAAAAAAACTTTTTTATTTTTTTTTTGTTTTTTTTTAATTTTTAATTTTTTTTTTAATTTATTTTTTTTTTAATATCACAAAAAAAAAAAAAAAAAAAAAAAAAAAATTATTTTTTATAATTTT
>JACAFY010013537.1:0-20051 GCA_015252635.1 Dictyostelium capitatum | reverse complement strand
CCTCCACCTCCACCTCCACCTCCACCACCACCAATGATAAATAAATTTACACCAACACAAGCAACACCAACTATAACAATTCAAGAATCAACACCACCAAAACCATCAGTAACATTTAATGATAATATACAACATAGTAATGGTAAAAACAACAATACAACAGAATCAGGTATTACAGCAAGTATATCATCAGATGATATAATGTCATTAACATCATCAACCATGGCAAATTCAACATCAAGTAATAATTTACATATTAAAGAAAATAAAAGAACAGCATCAACAATTTTACGATCAAAATCATCACCAAACCCAGGTCATGCAAATAGCAATAATTCAAATAAACAATCACAACCACATTCACAACATAATACAACCACAGATAATCATGTATCAAATGATAATCAAGGACATAGTAATAGTTATTTTGATGAATATGATATGGAATCATCACCAAAGTTTTATCATGATTTTAAAATTCATCGTGGTACTTCATCATGTGTTTATTGTGGTGAAAACACTAGATTATGGTCAACAAGTTACAAATGTTTCTTTTGTGGTGTAGTTTGTCATAAGAAATGTTTAGATTCAATGAATACAATTGCATGTTCATCTGCAATTCATAATATAAAGAATAAAGGTCGTAGTCAAAGTATTAGTTATGCACCAACATCATCAACAGGTTCACAAGCACCACCATACATTTCTATTTCTGCTGTAGCCAATGGTAAACCAAATTCAACACCTTCATCACCTGCACCAATTACATCATCATCATCAAAATCAACACCAACATTAATTACAAATTCAACACCTTCATCACCAAATGTAAATCATCATAATCATACAACCACTACTACAACCACAACAACATTGGATAATTCAACAAATGCAGGTACATTATCAACATCAATAAATTCAAATGTAACATCAGAGAAACCAGATGATGATATGATTAATTTAATGTTTAATACATTAATGGTTGATTTAGATTTAAATTTACCATCATCAAAATTATCAACCACTCAAAAATGGATGTTGTTGGAACAAAAATTCAAATTGAAAAAAGATGAATTACTACCAGAATATTTTATAAATGCACTTAAAGAACAACCAACCAAATCAATTTTCCAATCATTAGTGGTAATATTACGTACAAATGTAACTAAAAGTTGGATGTGTTCATTTGTTCAATTAAATGGTGTTGAAATTCTATTTGATTTACTTGATAAATCAAAAAGAAAAGATTATAAAGATGATTGTGTAATGGCAATTGGTAAAGTAATGTCAAATCCAATTGGTTTAAATTCTGTTGCCAATTTACCAAATGCACCAAAATGTATTACCAAAGTATTACGTTCAAAACAATTTGGTTTAAAAAGTAAAGCAATTGCAATTGAATTACTCACTGTAATGTTATTGGATAAATATGTACCAGGTGGTTGTAGTTTAGTATTGAAAGCATTAACCAAAACAAAAGAAAAAAGAAGATTTTCATTTTTTGTCAGATTCATCAAAGATAATGAACCATTGGAAATGAAAACCAAAGCATTATGTTTTATAAATGTATTAATATTCGAAATGGAAGATATGAATGTTCGTGTCAACATTAGAAGTGAATTCTTACGTTTGGGTCTATATACATATCTACGTGAAATCAAAAAGAACATTACATACGATAAAACATTGTACACTCAAATAGAAATATTTGAGGAGATGATGAATGAAGATAATCAAGAATTGGATTTACGTTTGGAAGATTTAAAACGTCAATTGGGTATTGATATTGATGATGTTGATCAAGTTTTTAAAGCATTGAAAACCGCCACTTCAAAATCTGGTCTCAATAAACAATTACTCAATATACTTCAAAATCTATTGGTTATTAAAGCATGTGATCCAATTGATGGTGTAAAATATTTCATTCTCTGTGATACATTGGTTAAACAAATTTCATTGCATAAAAATGGATTTGATGATCCTTCAAATTTCGATTTCCGTGGTTTAATGGTTGGATTGGAAAATACAGCAGCAGAAGCAACATTAAATAGAAAATTGGGTGAATTGGAAAAACAAAACATTGAAAAAGGTATGAAAATTCAAGAACAAGATTTAAATATTAAAAGTTTGGTTGATTTGTTAAAACAATTGAAAGAAGGTGGTGCAACAGATCCAACAATGATTAAAAAGATTGAAGATATGATTAAATTAATGGAACCACCTCCACCACCACCACCAATTGTTAAAGCATCAGTTTCAGAAATTACAGATTCACCAACAATTGTATCACCACCACCTCCACCACCAATGGCAGGTTCACCACCTCCACCTCCTCCACCACCAATGATGGGTAAAGGTGGAGGTCCACCACCTCCTCCTCCACCACCAGGTAAAGGTATGAAGAAACCAGCAGGTATTCAATGTAGACCACCACCAAAAGTACCAAAACCATCACATCCATTAAAAGCATTACAATGGGTTAAATTACCACCAGTTAAAGTAAATGAATCACTATTTGATAAACTTGGTCCAATGGATGATATTACATTACCTTGGAAAAAGATTGAAGATGAATTTGCAGCAAAAGTAATTGTCAGAGAGAAAAAAATAATTGCAAAACCAAAAGTCGCTTCGGTAATTGATCCAAAATTAGCACAAAATATATCGATTGCACTTTCTCAATTTAAAGGTGTAGAAACAAAGAAACTATTGGATTACATTCAAAATATGGATGAAGCACACATGACAAGAGATCAAATTAAACAAATTGCCAAATTATTACCAACTAAAGATGATTTAGCAGCACTCAAAGAATATTGCCAAGCAGAAGATCGTTCGAAATTAAGTACAGCCGATCAATATTGTATTGAAGTTGGTGCATTTTCATTTGCATCTGAAAAGATTAATATGTTTTTATTGAAATCTGAATTCCGTTCAAGAATGGATGAAGTTAAACCACAAATTGGTGCTGTATCAATAGCGTTGGAAGAATTATTTAAAAGTAAAAAACTGTTACGTATCATTGAAATCACATTGGTATTGGGTAATTTCATTAATTATGGTACACCAAGAGGTGATCAATCTGGTTTTAAAATTGATTGTCTCATAAAGTTATCCGACACTAAATCATCTGATCTTTCATCAAATTTAATTCACACTTTTGTAAGATATTGTCAAGAGAAAGAACCATCATTACTCACATTTGCAGATGAACTACCATCATTAACAACCGCTAAAAAAGCTATTTGGTCAGGTATTGTAATGGATGTTTCAGGTATTGCACGTGATGTAACATCAGTTAAACAAACCATTGAAACACTTCAAAAAGCAAACGAACCATTCCAACAATCAATTATTGATTTTATTGCAACTGCATCCACAGAAGTTGAAAAAATGAGAAAACTATTGGATTCAACTCAAGAAAACTTTAAAAAGATTATCAAATATTTTGCAGAGGAAGATAGAATCCAACCAGAAGAGTTTTTCGATGTATTTGCTCGTTTCATAACGTTGTTTGAAAATTCAGCACAATTTTTACAACAACAAAAAGAAGAACAAGAAAAAGAAGAAAAGAGATTAGTTCAAAAGCAATTAAGACAAGAACGTGCAGTTAGAAAATTAACAACTTCAAATGAATCTTCTTCATCCAATGGTAATTCTCCAAATCATCTTGGTATAAATAGTAGTAATGGTATTGGTAAATTATCATCTTCTGACAGAGATGATAAATCTGATGATGAAGATATTGTAAATGATTTATTATCTGCTGTTCGTGATGGTGATGCTTTTAGAATGTCTCGTAGAAGAAATAATAATCGATTTACAAATCCAAAATTAGTAAATATTGATCATTCTAAAATTTTACCAACTTCACCAAATAAAAATAATTAATAAAATAAAATAAATAAGAAAAAAAAAATTAAATAATAATGAACAATTTTCAAATTTAAAATTAATTAAATTCATCTATAAAATATCTTTTATTAGTGTGTATTTAATAGTCTGAAATCTACTAAAAAAAAAAAAAATTAAAACCGTTAATTAATCATTGAAAATTAGATATTTATAATTAGCAACCAACCACTTTTTAGCGTTGATTTGCTCAAAAAATTGTTTGATTAAAATTTTTTGAAAAAAAAAAAAATAAAAAAAAAAAATTGAAAAATAAAAAAAATCGAAAAAATACGCTCATTAATCAAACATTAAGGTCATTTGATATCTCACTACAACACTCACTCTCTTATACAATTGTATTATAATTACACATATATAATTAAACAATAAATTGAAAAAAAAATATAAAAGGAGATTTTAATAATTCTTGTATGTATCTCTATTATATAGGATATTTAATTATTTATTTTTTTTTATTCTTTTAAACAACAACAACAATCTCTTTTTTTTTTTAAAAAAATAAATAAAATAAAAATAAAATCAAAGTGTGCTTTTAATAATACATTCACCACCCACACTTTCACACAAAAACAAGAAAAGATCTTATATTACAATTTTTAAAATTTAAAATCTATTTTTTTTTTTTTTTTGAAATTTTTTTTTATTTATTTATTTAAATATATAATATACATCATCATTATCGGTTACATAAAATTTGTTACTGTATATATATAAATATTAACATCAATTAATTAATTTATTAGGCTTATTTTTTTTAAAAAAAGTTTATTTATATATATAAATTATAACCATGGTACAAGTAAATTGTGATTATATTCCAGCATGGCCAATAGTTTATTATAAAACAAAAGAAAATTATAAAAGAGAAACAAATACAATTTTTCATTTATTATGGCCTTTATTTGTATGGTAAGTAGTTAGTAAAGTTTAATTATGTACACACACACGCAATAATAATACATACTAATGTAAATATAAACTTATCTACTTTATAGGACTGAAAAAGCAGGTGATAAATTATTAGCATTATTATATATATTGTTTAGATTAACATATAAAGAATCAATTGATACACAATTTGTTGATTTTTTTTGGCCAATTATTCATTATGAATATAATCAAGAAGGATTTAGATTTGGTATTAGACCATTATGTTGGATTATTTCTGGTCCAGGTGAATTTAAATTTTCATTTTTGGGTATAATAAATATATTTTCAAAAGATGATGGAAATAAAGTTTGGTTTACTATAGCACCATTCATATGGTATCGATATAATAATGGTAATTCACTATGGACTATATTTCCATTTTTATGGGTTAGAAAAAGAGAACATTCAACAGGTGATAAATGGATGGTGTTACTATTACCAGTTGGTTTATTAAGGTATCATGTTGCAAGTGGATTTTCATTAAATATTGCACTATTATTTAATATATCAGTATTTGATGAATACTTTTCATTATATATAATACCATTTTTATTATATCGTAATAAATATGGTGATTATAAAAGATTATCATTGGCAATACTATTTTATTATTCAAGTTTTTCAAATTCAAGTAAATTTAAAAGATTTGTAATATTTCCAATATTATGGAGTTGTTGGAGTGACAGTAAAACAACTTTTAATGTTATTCCATTTTTGGTGTATATGCGTAGATCAGATTCAACATTTTTATCTGTATGTTTCTTATATTATTATAGAAAGATATCAGATCAATTTAAATTACATATTATACCATTACTATTTTTATATCAATGGAATAATGGTTTCAGATTTTTAAATATTGGTTTACTTTATAATTATTTTGGCGATAATGATAAATATTGGCATATTCTATTACCAATATTTTGGTATAAAATGAAAGTAGCATCACATTTCTTTGTTCACGTTTGGCCATTTGTTGGATACAAAAAATCATGGGATGATAATGGATATAGTGTTTATTTCATTTATCCATTCATTCAATTTAATAATTATGATAATGGTAATATGATTTACAATCATGTATTTTATAGATTCATTCATTATTATCGTAAAAAAAGTACTGGTAGACTTAGACATGGTTTCCTTCCAATTTATGCTTACAGTAATTCAAAAGTTTATAACAAAGGTCATATACTATTATACATGTGGTATTTCATTAAAGATAAATCAATAAAAAATAATGAAATCATTATGAATGAAATTAGTTCACCAACTACAGCAACAACAACTACAAATAATCAAATTGCAGAAAATAATATTACACCTGGTAATGATGATGGTGAAGTTAATTTATCAAAACCAACCGATAACAATAATAATAATGATAATATTAATTTATCAAAACCATCAGATGATATTCAAGTATCAACTACAACACCAACTTATTCAAAACAATTAGAACCAGAACAAGAACAACTATATAGTTTAATGTTTAGATCATTTTTACCATTTGCATTTTATTTAAATCGTGGTGATTATAGTAAATTATTTATTATTCCATTATTTTATATGAAATGGTCATTAACTGAAATTGATAGTACATTTTTATCAATTATATTTTATCAAAGAAAACAAGGAACATGGTTAAAAAGATTTATTATTCCAATATTTTATCAAAAACATACAGAAGATAAAGATATCATTTTATCACCATTTTATTATTATTATAGAAATTTGGAAAATTCATTTAAATTGATAGCACCATTATTTATAGATGTACATAAAGGTGAAACTCATTTAGTTATATTGGTATTCCCAACATTTATTTATTATCGTAAATCAATTTTCAAATTTGTTACATTATTCCCATTTTATTTCCTTACAGAAGATGCAAGTAAAAATGAAACATTTACATACTTTTTCCCATTTTATGGTAAATCATTACGTGGTTCAAATGTAAATAGGTATTTCTTTTTCCCAATTTTCCGTATTAAATTGGGTAGAGATGAAAGTAAATTATTTAGTGTTGATTTCTTATATCCATTATTCCATTATGAATCAAATGGTACTGATAATAGTCACTCAATTAGATTATTACCATTCTTTTGGAAATCAAAAAATGATTATAATGAAATGTTATTAATTATGCCATTATTTTGGAGATTCATTACCGATAAAGATACAAGACCACAAAGAAATACATTGATACTTCCATTTTACTATTTTAGAGATTCTGCAGAATATATGTTTACATTTGCATCACCTGCATTCCTTCCACCATATTATATTCATTATCATCGTGAAGCAAGTAATGTTGAAAACACATATCTATTCCCAATTTATTCACATCAAATTAAAGGATTAGATCATTTGAAATGGGTATTTTGGATATTATATCGTCATAAATTTAGAGATTACAGTGAATTTTTCACAATGAACATTCTATTATTTTTCAAACATAATAGTGAACGTTATTCAATTACTGGTTTAATTCCATTATGGGTTTATTGGAAAGATAAATTGGAAAATGGTACTCATTTACGTGTTGCATTATTAATTGCATATGATAAAGTGGCTACAAAATTAAAAGATCTTACTAGATATTCTGTATTTTGGTTTGTTACAACTCATTTAACATTGTTTTGTCGTCAAAATGTTGTTAAAAGAACTGTTGCTGGTACAAAAAGTATTGCTGATGAAATTGATCAAATGATGATAAATGGTGGTGAAACTAATACATTGGGTGGTGGTGAATCAAATGAAGTTGATGGTGTACGTAATATTAATCATCCACCTCAAACATTCAATGTTGTAAATGATAGTACAAAAACTTATTTATGGCCAATATTCCATACAAAATCCGATTCAATTACACAATATTATCATTTTGCATTCTTTTGGTTTGTTAAACCATTCATTTCATTGTTTTATCGTTGTAAAGAATCATCATCTGAATCATTGGTATACATGTTTTTGGCATTCTATTATAAAACTGATATTTCTTCAACTACATTGGCAATTGTTTGGTTCTTCCATCCATTGATTAGTTGTTTCCTTTATGAAAATTCACCATTTTCATCAATTACTAGAATGTTCCCAATATTTTGGTTCAAGAGTTTACCAGATTCATCAAAAGCAAATAAAAATCATTATGGTAATGAAATGGATACAATGGATAGTGTTCAAGGTAGAAAACGTAGTTCAACTAGAGTATCAGTTAAATCAATTGCATTTTCATTATTTTATATTGTACCAAATTATGGTTTATTCAATTTAAGAAAATCACAATACCTTTATTCAATTTTCATGTTACCATTATTTTATTATTTAAATTCAAATGAAGGTGTTGATCAACAATTAATTAAATTTAGTTTATTATGGATTGCTCATCCATTAGCTTCAATTTTCAATTATACACGTAATGGTAAAGTTATAACACATAGAATGGTTCCAGTATATTATAGAATTACAACAAATGAATCAAACAAAGAATTAGCATCTGCATATCGTAGTTTATTCAGTTTAATTTGGTTTGTTCATCCATTTATTTCATTCATTCGTTATGATCGTGATTCTAAATCAAATATAATATCTATGTTCCCATTATTCTGGAGAAAATTATCATACACTTCAAATAATTATCATCTTTCATTACTTTACATTGTTAGAGGGTTTGGATTTATTGATTATTATAAAAATGAAACATTTACTAGATTTTATATATTGTTGGTATACTTTTTCAAACGTGAAAATGGTAAAACTAAAGTTACATTTATCTATCCAATTCATCCAAAAGCATCATTTATTACCTGTAAATTTACACCAGATTACAAGAAAATATTTGTATTCCTTGCAATGTATTACAAGAGTTCAATTAGTAAAGGTTCAATATTTTCATTGTTTTGGATTGTAAATCCAAAAGTTTCATTCATTTCATATTGGTCAAAACATGCATATTCACATTTCCATATTGTTGGTATACTTTGGATATCAACTATTGAAGAGTATATTCAATTTGGATTATTATGGATTGGTGCAACTAAAAAATCAATGTATTCAAATGCACATGTTAATCATAATGCTGATCCATCTAAAAAGATTAATACAATTTATAAACCAATTTCATTATTCCTTGCATATAATGATGGTGAATATAAAACTGTACATTTAATGCCATTCTTTAGATATTGGTCGAAATCATCATCAGAAATGGAGAAATTCTGGGGTTTAATTGGTATGATTTATTTCTCTGCTCTTCGATCATCTTCTGAATTTAGATTATTCTATCGTTGGATTCGTGTTAAAACTTCAGATTCTGTTTTCGTTTGTGAATTTAATCCATTTGTTGCATACAAAAAGAAAATTGGTAAATCTTCAACTGTTTTATTACTTGGTGGTATGTGTGGTTGTTATACTGGTGGTAGAATTAATTCAAGAGTTTGTTGTATTGAATGTTAAATCTCCATCCATGATCAGTATATATAATATCATACATATACACATATAAAATGTAAAAATAAAAATAAATTATTATTATTAAAATATTTATATGTGGTTATTTTAATTTCATATAAATCTATTTTTTTTATCACCATCAATAAATCATCAATTATTTGTATTTTTAGATGTACATTTTCAGTGTGTATATGTGTAATTATGTGTGTGTAAAAAATATATACTAGCATATACACATTAAAATACAACCACACTCAAACACACACACACATTTATAAATTGTTATATGTGTGTTAATGTGTGTGGGTTGAATTTTATATAAAAATACAAAATTTTTTTACTTTTTTTTATTTATTTTTTTCTTTTATATAAAAATTTAAAAATAATATTTTCTCTAAACATATTCTCACATACACACAACACTATATTTATAAAATATTAAAAAAAACTATAGAGATGAAATTAATATTTACATTTGTAATAATATTTTTAATTGGATTTTGTTTTAGTTTAGATGGCAAATTATATCAATATAATGAAGCTAATTCAAATTGGGATGTTGTATTAGCAAATTTACCTGGTATGTGTATTCATTAATGATATTAATATACTTTTTTTTTAAAATAATATTAATATGTTCAATGATATATTGTGCAGGATCAAGTGCAAAATATGAAAATCAAAAACCAAACTTTTTATTTAAAACAATAGTTCAACCAGACGAAAATTTAGCATTAAAATTTGTAATAAATGATGATGAAAAAGGTGATGTTAAAATTACATCAAGTGGTGGTACTAGTCATTGGACATTAGTTGATAGATTTGGTGCAAGAAAAACAACAGATTTATTTTTACAAAATTGGTTAAATGTTACATATTGTGCTGAATTTGCTCCATTTTTATTTAATTTTACATGTCAAAATAAAGTGTTCCCATGTTCAATATCTTCAAGAATTGATTTTGGTAATATGGATCATTGTTAAAAATATATAATTAAAAATAATATATACAATATTATTACACCTCATCATTACTATTGTAAAAAAACTGCAACAAAAATAAAATTCAAAACCGTTAGCTTTCTGATTTTTTTCGATTTTTTTTTTTTTGATACCAGAAATTATTTTTTGAAACGTCATAAACGATTTTTTCAATTTCAATTACAACAAGCACACAATGACAAAATTATCTGTTATTTTATTTGTATTATTAAATGTATGTGTTTTAATTAATGCATCAACTTTTATTGGTTTTTCACCCTCTCCATTAGATTCAAATGGAAATTGTCAACAAACCTCAAGAGCAATAGGGCTTGGTTACTATGTATTGTTAGATTATTGTTTTACATTGGATGGTAAATACAGCCATATTATTAGTGAAAGTGGTTCAACATTCACACACAGTTATTATAGTAATAATGGAGGTGTTGGGAATGCAAATTGCGCTGGAACACCAGTATCATCCGTAACAATTCTCGAAGGTGATTGCCAACCAGCTACCTCATTCAATAGTTATTTCTCTGGTTTGACAAGTTCATTCAAAGTTAATGTTAGTATTGTTTCAAATACTGAAATCCCATGGATGAATTTACCAGCTAACCACTATGTTAACGCATACATGAAAGATTATTGTGACACTGAAGAAGGTTACGTTTTAGAGTACTTATCAAATGGTTCACAAAATACTGTTGCTTTCAATACCGATGTTACATTTACATGTAAAAATGGTGAACCATACACTCAACAATGTTTCCAAAAAAGTTGTAATACCGCTCAAAATACAAATTCAACTTGTGTTTTACAAGAAAATACAAATATTTATAAAACTGTTTATTGCAGCAGTGGTTAATTTTAAATAAAAATTTAATTTATATAATAATTGGTTTCAAAACACGTTGTTGTTTTATTTTAAAAATAATTATTTAAAAATTTAATTATAATGATCTTGAAAGTTTTATTAATGACTATAATTCACCAATTTTTGTTTAAATCTCATCACTATTAATCACCCTAAATAATCATTAATCCTAAAAAAAAGCAGATAAAGGTGTTTTATAATATTTTTAAAAGAATTATTTATTATATGATGATGATGATATACATCATATATGGTTTATTTAATTTATTTATTTGATTAATTATAAAAATTTAAGAGAATACTCTTCATTTTTTTGTTTACACATTTTTCATTATGAAAGATGATCTTTTATTAAAACAAATTCCAAATAAATTAAATTATTATGGGATGTTTGAAACACTTCCTCAAAGATATTTATTTTATACAAATTTTCACAAAAAAAAAATTATTTTACACGCCAAAAAAAATAAATAAATAAATAATTTCAATGAATACCATCATTGTATATGATCCCACAATGATTGTTACAATTTAAAATTTGATTTTATAAAAGATCATTATTCCAAACGAAAAAAATGTGTAAACATTAAGATAAGATGACCTTACAGCAACTAACTACAATTTTTCTGATTAAAAAAAACCCTTAGTCATCTGTACAAATCACTTTTTTAAAATTTGTTGTTTTTATTTTATAAAATTTTTTTTTTTTTTTTTGTAATAATCATTTAATAATATGGTAAAAGTAAAAATTTGATCATTGTGAGATGATGTTTGGTTGATGGTTAAATGTTTAAATTTCAATTTCAAATTCACAATTGGCATCTGGAGCAGTCAATGTTGCTTCAGCATCATATGTTGATAGACCAGATAAATATTTACCTGAAGGTACACTTTTAAAAGTGAATACACCAGGTCTAATTTCAGCACCTTCCCATTCAACACTTTTACCTGTGACACCTTTTGCTGAATGGCCCAATGTAGTACCATCAAATGACAAGTATTTACCAAATTGTGTATTTAGTAATGAATATTTACCATTACCTTCATCTTCTACAGTGAATTGCTCTAATCTTCTTTTACTTGATGATAAATCAATGACACCTGTTAGTGGTGATGATGGTAATAAACTATAAATTAGTATTATATAGTAACGATAAATTCACCTATAATACACATACCGTTATTATTTCTAATGTATGCATCATTTGCAATGTTTTTAAGGTATATCTTTTGTGAAACATATTTAGAAAATGGTGGTGGTAAATTTGATATTTGGTTAATTGCAACATATGAAACATTACACATTGAACTATCAAAATCACCCCATAGATTATATACACAATCAAAACCGGTTGTTGTGATATTTGCAACTGTTAAGTTGAAATAAACATGACCAGCTGGTGATGTATTTTGTAGACCATTAACACCCAATGTTACAGTAGGAGCATTTGAAAATGGAATTGGGAAAGTGACCTTTGTAGTTGTACCTCTGTTACCTCCAGTTGAACCAGGTAAACCAGTAACCGATGTTGCAAATTGACCATGACAAACTTCAGTTGTATAATCTTTAAAGGATTTAATAGCAGACATTTTAAAAAGAATTTATAATATATGATAATAATAATAATAATGGTAGATAAATATTATTTTTTCTTTTTAACTTTTAGGCTATTTTTATATAAAAAATATATTATTTAAAATTTTAAAAATTAATTTTTTTGTAAAATACCAAATATTCACAAGTGAAGTGTTTTTATCTGTTATGTGGTTATACACCATAGTGGTAATGTGTTTCACCTATGAGATAAAAAAGAGATTTTAAAAAAAGTTTTTTATATTTAATATCTTTGATAAAAATAATTTGGTTAGTATTGCGGTTGGTGTATTTTTATAATCATAAGGTATTTTTATTTAATTTACATTAATACCTTTAAAAAAACACTCACTCCATACTACAAATTAAAAAGACACTAACCACCATTAACACTATCTTTTTTTTTTGTTGTTAAATTTATTGGTACAAAAAAATTAATAAAATTATTAAATTTAAAAATAAAAAAAAAAAAGATAATGGTATAATAATTTGAATAAAAAGTGATATATATAGATGGCTAGTGTTTTCTAATCAGAACATTCTTAGTTTAGTTATTGTAAGTCATATTATCACTCTTTTATTTTGTTTACACATGTCCGTTTAAAATAATAATAATTTTTTATCAATTACTTTTTTTGAACACAACTAAAGTAATTTAAAAATTGATATCACCAAACACCCCTTTTTTAATTTTATTAATAAAAAACCACAAAAAAAATAAAGACCTGTTTTTTTAAGTTTTTCAAATTTTTTTTTTTTAAATTAAATAAGACACAAAAACCCCAAAATTTTTTTAAAAAGATACCAAAACAAAATATATAATGGGAGAAATAAGATTAAATAAATTTTATCCAATTCTTATGGAATATCATAGAGTTATGGGGTATATACTGAAGAACAAGCTAAAATATTTATTGATAAACATGTTGATAATTCAATTCAAAGTGATACTATATTACCAAATGGAAATATTCTTTCAAGAAGATCAAAAGAAGAAATTTTAAATGCATGGAAAAGAGCATTTGAACGCAAATGGAAACATGAATTAATTAATGAAAATGAATGGTCAGTATCTACAGATGGTGATATTGATACATTGGTAATGTCATATAAATTAACAGTAAATGGTGATCAAGATAATATTATGTATTTCAAACTTGAAACTAAATTTAACAATAAAACTAATCTTTGGATAAAATCACTATATAAACAATTCCTACCTGAACCAAAAGTAGCTTCAAAAATTATTTCATTTTTTAAATATCTTGGTAGTTTGTATGCTTCCCATACATCTAGTCAATTAGATTCAAATATGAAAATATATGCAAATACTATGGTCATTAATAAAAACTAAAATTAAACGCATATAGTCAAAATATAATATTTTACCTAAATATGTTTGCTTAAAGGTCTTCACCATTACATAAAAATACAACAAATAATAAAAAAGTTATATAAACTTTTTTCACCCAATCACAATTTTAAAAAGAATTCATTTGTCAATTTAACATCAATCAAATTTACACTTTTATTATAAACACAAATAAAATTAAATCGTATATTATTAAAATTAATCAGTTTTTGAATTTAAAAATCATTTTATTCTTTATTATGTTTTAATAGTTTTTAAAAATTCATATACATCATTTCTATAATTACAATCTTTTAATGAATAAACAATGTTTTGATGCTGATTAAAGAATCTTGAAAATTGTTCAATTACATCAAATTCAATGATTTTCAAAACATCTTGATTTGTAAAATTGAAATGTACCCAATTACCATTGTTTTCAACTAAAATTTCATATGCTTTATAAATTTGACCACTTTTAATTAAACCAAAAATATCAATTGGTTTATCAGTTTCTGGTAATGAAATTAATGTTGATGGAATTGAGAAAAAATTATTAAAATCTTCAAAATTGATTTTTTTAACATTATAATTCTTTTTGGAAATACTACCAAATCTGGAATTACTTGGATTTGTACCAATATTAAAACGAATACATCTGTTAAAAAAATTACCACTGCCATTATTTTTATCTTGAATTAATATATTATTACTAATAACTCTACCAATTTTGAATGAATTTTCTTTTTCTATATTTAACTTGTAAGATTTGAATAAATTTGAAATTGATTCGTCATTTGGTTTTGTAGTTGATATATTATTAATTAATGAGGTAAATGAAAGTGGGGATACTAATAAATCACACCAAAATATGAATTTATGATTTAACAATGATAATTTTAATAATTCTTTATAATATTCTTCATTATTTTGAACATTTTTAACAAATTGTAATAATCTTGAAGATAAATTATCATTTTTGATGATTAATTCTTTTAATTTTGGTTTAACTAAACAAGTTGAAAATAATAATTCCAATACATTTTCATTATCAACATTTTGAAGATTGTTTAAACATATGTACATAAATTGGTTAAATTTATCATTACCAACACTTGATTGTAATTTTGAATAAACTGATTTTTTATAATCACTGCTACAAAATACTTCTGAATAACCATCTTTCAAAAGTTTTTGGAATGAAGCATGACCAATAATTTTTATTATTTCACCAGTAATACAATTTGGAATTACTTTTTCATAAAGGTAATATTTTAAAATTGAAAGTTTTAAATGATTTGGTTTAAAACCTAAACAAAAATTTAATGAATTTATAATATCATAGTTTAGCAAGCATCCATAAAAAGGTGAAAATGAATCAATTAAAGAATCAATGTTTGAATTTGAGCTAACAAACACCATAAAGAATATTAATTTATCACTAAATGAGAAATTATAATATTTACTAAATGTGTGTTCAGTTATATTTGTTTGAAATGGTAATAAAGGAATTGAAAGTTTAATAAATTGAGTTGGTGTATTATTAATAAACCATACAATTGTTGAAAAACCACCAGTTGATAAAATTGAATTTAAATTTCTTGTTAATTTTGGTCTTTTTGAATAATAACCCAAAATCAAACTAAACATTTGATGTACAACCATTGAATACGTTTTTTTTATATTTAGTTTGATTGCTTCAAAATTATCATTTTCCAACATATATAGTAAGTACAATTTAACAATTGGGGAATCTAAATTTAAGCTTTTAAATGGAAAATGAATGTTTATATAAACCATTAATCCTTTTGAAATAAATGATGAACCAAATTCCTCCCCTTCTTGGTCAAAATAGTCCATATCAAATCTTTTGGAGCGAAGTATATTTTTTTCAATGTATTGTTCCATTATATCAGCGCTTACACCCGTAACAAAATTCTTTTTTACCAATTCCAATTGAATACTTTCATCAAATCCTAATTTTGTAAACATTGAAAAGCTAATAAAACACCAACCACAATTTTTGAATATATTTGAATGTAATAATAATTTTATGAATGTTAATTTTTCAGATGTAGATTCACCCGAATAAAAAGCAACTTCAAAAACATTTGAAAATTGAGTTAAACTCCCATTTAATTTGCAATTATTATTTTCGTTATTCAAAAGGAGCTCCAATATACATGTGTCTAATTTAATCATTGAAGTAATTGAAAGTTGTATATCTTGTATTCTTGATAATAATTCAAAGTGAATTACAAGTAATTTACAAATTGAATAGTCTGAATTTATTATTGATTTCTCTAATAATGAATAGACTTCATTTGTTTGAAAACTATTTTGATTTAAATTATTTGTTTCAATAAATTTTTTAATAATTGATTCGGATGGATATTTATCAATTAAATAATCTAATACCAACATGAAAGTGTTTGAATTAGATAATAGTTTTATATTATTTTGAATTAATAATGATAATGGAGCTGGGTTACTATTGTTGAGCGCATCCTGAAATAATATTTCATTGTTTGATTTACTTGTATATGTATTTAATTTACAATATTGTGATAAAAATTGAATTAATAATGTAATATATTTATAATGACTTTCATTTATTGAATATTTGATGATAAATGATATATCATTGCGGATATTTGTAATAATTTCTCTTTTACTATGACCTTGAAACACATGACTTGGATGATTATTAACATATATAAAAAGAGTGCAATTATAGAAATATTGATTTGATTTAATATAATCCATTGTATTTTGTCCTAGTAACTGTTTCAATTCGCTTGATTTCTTTTCTATTAATAATTTTATTGTTGAATGTGAATTGCAATTCTTGAAAAAACTAGTTATTGATTGTTTATCCATTAACAATTCGTCATTACATTGTAATTTGTAGTTTAATAATGACCATTGATCTTTTAATATTAATTTATCTAATTCTATAAAATATTTAAATGGTATTCTATTTTCTAAATAACCACTACCACCATTACTATCTATTCTGATCATCATTGTTCTTAAATGATAAAATATATAATTTCTAATGTATTTATTATGATACATTCTCCAAAATAAATTTTCATTATTACTATTGCTACTACTAGTCATTTCTATAAAAACTATGTATGTGTGAGTTGTGTGAAAGTAATAAAAATGAAAATTAAAAAAAAATAAAAATTTAGAAGAAATAATTTTATTTTTAAAATTTAAATTTTCGTTAGCACAATTTAAAAATTAATGGCAATAGATACCATTGACCAAGTGGAATGTTAACAACTGATGGAGTTGATGTTGAAACTGTAATTAATAAATAAGATGATAACATTACAAGTTCATTTGAAGAAGTAACACTTGTAATAACACCAGTACTTGATACTGTTGAAATTGAAGTTGGTGTTGGTGATACACTTGAATATGATCCTGTTACAGCACATCTTGAATTAACCCATTCACATGTTGTCCATTGATTACCAGATATTGAAACAGAATGTGGAATTGAGCTAAATAAATTTGCTAATTGACAATAGTATACTCCTGAAGTGTTTTATAATGTGAGCAGACTTCAATACCAATAGAAATGGCTACCAATATTTGATCTGGAATGAAATCAATGGTGATTCATTACCATCAATTGCTCATATTTTGAACCAATTAAAGTAGATAGTAGAGTAACAATTCTTCACCATCTGCATTCTCTTTAATTATTTTTCATACATCTGTATTAATGAAACTATTTAGTATTATGTTTTGTAAAGTAGTCAAATGCTAATAACACATTAATTACAATTTAATCTTATATTTGGTTGTTACATAGTATCTAAATCTTCTAATAATGTATCTTTACTTGCAACTCTTGTATTTGTTGGTGATTTTGAAATGTCTGTCAGTTCTTTCAATTGCAATGGATTTGGTTTTAAATGATTGAACAGGTTTCAATCTAATATTTAGTGTTTCTGTTCACCATTAATCATTTATCAATTGTTTCTTTGCAATTTGTTGCTGTCCTCCTTGTAAACACGGTTGAAGTGGTTTATAAATTTGACAATTTTGTTGTATTTCACGATCATTAAATAAATTTGATTGATACCTGCAAGTTCAAATAGAATATTAGTATAAATAGTGTGACAATACAACACATATTAATAGTAATAACCAATGCTACTCACTCTTGATATTTTTTTCAATGAATGAAATTGAAAATTTATCTGACCATGGTTATTAATTTTACTATTAGCTGAAAATGGTTTATATGATGTATGTTCTGGTGCACTTTACGGTTTACCATCTGAATGAATTGCTGTCATTATTTTGAATTTCATTAAAGTCTTTTGCAACTTTCATTTCGCCATTTGTAACTTTAATTTGAATTATAAATTATTTGATGATAGTAATTGAAATAAAAAAATGAAAAAAAAATTTTTACTGTCTTTTTTTTTAAAAAATAAAAATAAACATTCATCGAGCACATACAAACATTTAAATTCGATAAATACATAATTAAAGAAAATGATGGTGATAATTATTTAAAAATTCAAATGGAAGATCATTCATTATATGGTAGATTTATTAAACGTGCAGTAATTGATTCAAGAATATCAAGTGTATCAAATCAATTATTAAATTCTTCATATAATTAAATTACAAATACTGGTGAACCAAAATTAAATTCATTTATTGGTATTACAATACCAAATTATCAAAGATTAATAGTTGTTGTTCCTGATTTTTCAATTTTATTAGATATGTTGAGATTTTAATTTTAATGATCTCTTTAAAATATATGTGTAAAATTCAATGAAAATTAAATTAAATTTTCGAAATTTGAAAAAAAAATAAAAAAATGAAAAATGAAAATTGCAAAACGTGAAAGTCTATCTTCGCGATTGATCGATTGGACAATATATAATACTGAATCCAACTCACCCCAGATCTAAGTGGTGCCAACGACAAATTAAAAGAGATAAAATAAAATAAATTATTACAAATTTGATAGATCTTATATATAATTTTATTAACATATCATATCATTAAAAAGAACAAATAAATTGTATTTAGAAATAATATGGAAAACAAATTTAGATAGATACTAAAATATTCAATTTAATAAAATGATATTATATAAAAAAGTAAATGGAAATTTATATTTAAATAAATATCTCATTTGAATTAAAATAAACAAACAACGAGTAATTGATCTATATGGATTATCAGTACGATTTAATAAATTGATACCACCTTTTTGGTGTCACTTTAATATCTTGTGGAATAAATAAATAGTATTTTTTTTTTGTATTATTATTATTTTGTGTTTATGTATAGAATCAAATGATAGATGATTAGGTAGTGAATCAATGGTTACACATCGTTTTCGTATTGTTTAATAGTGTATGGCCATTAATGATTTTTTTGTCAAATTGTTGTAATTAAATAAAACAAAGAGATAGGGAAACTATTTTAATAATATATTTATTTAAAAAGATTTTTTGTTTTGATCTACAAAGATCTTTTATTTAAATTTGGTTATATATAATTATTATTATTTAAAAATCGGTAAATTTAGAAAGATCAGAATACTTTTCATTTTCTTTTAAATGTGATTCCAATATAGCTTTACTTTGATTTAATGAATCTGATCCCATGAATAAATTTGAAGGTGGTTGATCCATTGTTGTTAATTGAATTAATATTGTAGCTGCTTTTTCTGGATCTCCTTTTGAATATGGTGAATATTTATTAAACATTTCAATCAATTGATCGGATTTATATTGTTGAATTGTTTGTTTTGGTATTTGAAAATTTGTAGTTTCACCAACAACGAAATTAGTTCTAAAACCACCTGGTGATGTTAAAATTACTTTTATGTTAAATGGTTCTAATTCTTTTTGTAATGAAAATGTAATTGCATTTACAGCATGTTTAGTTGATGAATATGCA
>JACAFY010013527.1:0-20078 GCA_015252635.1 Dictyostelium capitatum | reverse complement strand
CACACTTTTAAAACCCCCCCCAAAAAAAAACAATAAAACACCCAACAAAATAAAAAAAAAAAAAAAAAAAAAAAAAATTTAAAAAAAAAAAAAAAAAAAAAAAAAAAAAAAATAGAAAAAAAAATTTTAACTTTTTTTCATAAACATATACACTTTTATATTCATATAATAAAAACAAAAAGGATATCCAGAGAATTGTTAAATATATCACATATATAGACACATACACACATTTTTATTCACACAAATTCACAAACACACACACACACAAAATCACACAATTGAAATTCTGAACACTTTCTTTTTATAAATTTTTATATATTTTATCATTCTCATACACACACAAATATAAAATTTTAAAAATATATATAACAGTAACAATTTTGATATACATATATTGTGTTTTGTTTTTAAATATAAATACTCAATCAATAATATTATAAATGACATCATCTATTGTAGTGCCACCTCTATATACTTTGGATGAAAATTCCAAACAAGCATTAAATATATTAAGTTTAGAGAATAGAGGATTACATAATGATACAACTAAAATCCAGTCTGCAAAATTTATAAAAAATGCAATTATTGGTAACAAATTAAAAAAGAAATTATTTATTGATGCTGGTGCAATTCCATTGTAAGTAGTAATAGTTACGATATACAGTATTGATATAATCATCATTTCATTTACTAATATATGCGGATTATACTACTACAGGTTTGTAAATATATTAAATACAGAATATAATGAGGATTTATTAATTCAAGCATCATCGATTATTGGTAGTTTTGCATGTAGAATTGATGAAGGATCAACAAAAGTATTTGAACATAATGGAGTAACACCATTAATAAATTTATTATCAAGTAGTAATTTGAAATTAGTTGAATCTGCAGCAAGATCATTGAAAATTCTATCACTATTTCATCAACCACCTAAATCAATATACGAAGAATCTGGTGTTAAATTATTAGTTTCATTATTTAATCACCCATTAGATTCAGTTAAAGAAGTTGCTGCAACTATAATAGCAAGAGGTTGTGAATCATTATCAAATGGTCATACATTTAATATTAATAATGGCATAAATAATAATAATAATAACAACAACAATAATAGTATTAGTAATAGCAATAATAATAATAGTAGTAATAGTAATAGTAATATAAATCACTCATTATTACAATATCAGAATTTTGTGCATATTAATGGTGGATTAAATGCAATTGTAAATATTTTAATTTCACCAAGATCAAAAATTCAAGAAGCATGTTTATATGTTATTGGTTGGTTAACAAGAGATAATGTTCAATTATCATCATACATTGTAAATGATGAACGTAGAATACTTGATGTAATTATATATTTATTTAAAAAGAATAAAAGTCCAAAAATTAAATTATTGGCAACAAATTGGTAAGTAATGAAACAATGAATAGTATAATGGTATATGATAACATACTAATATATATACATATTATACCCCACTTTCTTTTTCTTACAGTTTATGTAATTTTAATCAATCAAAAACATTACCATTATCATGTTCATTAAAAAATATATTACCAATTATAATTAGATTAATGTCAGAAGAAGAAAGTGTTAAAGAAGAAGCACCAATAGTATTGGCAAGATTAGTAACTGATAATGAAGATTTACAAAGAATTGCATCAGAAGCAGAAGCAATTTCAAGATTAGGTAGTTTTTTAAAAGATTCATCATCATCTGAAAGATTAAAAGAAAATGCGTTATCAGCAATTGCAATTTTATGTTCATCAAGGGAAGAAAGTAGAAAACAGGTTGTTGAAGCAAGGATAATACCACAAATTATTAGTAGTTTAAATTCATCAAATTATGCAATTAGAGCAGCTGCATGTAATTGTACGAAATCGTTATCACGTTCAATTAAACAATTAAGAACATCATTATTCGATTGTACAATTGCAACACCATTATTAAAATTATTAGATGATGCATCACTGGAAGTTAGAATATCAGCATCTGCAACACTTTGTAATTTAGTATTAGATTTTTCACCAATGAAACAAGCTATAATGGATAATGGTATAATATGTAAACTGGTTGCATTAACAGGTGATAATAATGATTTCAAAATTAGGTTAAATTGTATATGGGCATTAAAGAATTTATTGTATATGGCAGAACCATCATTGAAAGAACAAGTAATGAAAGAATTGGGTTATCAAAGATTAATTGAACTAATTAAAGATCAAGATTATTCAATTTCCGAACAGGCATTAGCAGTATTAAGAAATTTAGCATTCAAAGATAACGATCATTTAATCTCTGAAGAACATTTTCAAAATCAATTAGTTTCAACAATTGAATCAAGATTAGCTTGTAATACTCCTGAAATAGTTAAACAAACTTTATTTGTAATTTGTAATATTTCTGGTAATGAAAAAATTAGATCATCCGTTATGAATTCATCAATCATTAATAGATTAATTCATTTTATGGAACATAAAAATTGTGAAATTAGAATTGCATCTGTTTGGTGTGTTTGTAATATAATTGGTCCAGATGAAAATTCTTCAACATCTCGTATATTAAAATTAAAAGAATTGGGTTATCAAAAGAAACTAGAAATGCTTATAAATAATGATTCAAATATTGAAGTAAAAGATCGTGTTAAAACTGCTCTAAGATATTTTAGTAATCAACAATAACATAATTATTTTAAAAAATAACAAAACACAAAAAACACATATAAATAAAAAACAATAATTTTAAATTAGATCTAGATTAGTTTTGTGTTTATATAAAATTGTAAAATTTCACATAAATTCAATAAGCGAGAAAAAAAAATCAAAAAATCAAAAAAAATCATTCATAAAGCCGAAAAGTGCCTAATTTTATTTTTTTTTTAATTTAATTTTTTTCTTTCGTGATATCACGTTGATTTGTAAACGGTTTTCTTTTTTTATTTTTTTGTCACTCTCTCATATAAAGAAACCAAACCATCATCAATTTTTTATTTATATATTCTTTTTTCTAAATATATTTATATATTTATATATAAATTCACACACACATACACACACATATATATATACCACAAGAAATGAAATTTGGAAAATATTTAAAAAGTAATATAATTACAAAGTATGAAGGTGCATATATAAATTATAAGGAACTTAAAAAGTTGTTAATGGATCTAAGTGCAATTGAAGAAGAAAAGAAAATAAAAAATGGTGGTGGTGGAAAACAACAACAACAACAAAATAGTAGAAATTATATATTACAACATCAATTATCACAACAAGCATCTGATAGAAATTCAAAATTTTTATTATCAGTTTGGAATCAGTTTCAAAAAGTTGATCGTTTTATTCAAGATAGTGAAAAAGATTTATCACAAAAATCAAATTATATGGAAAGTGTAAGTTATGGTAATAATAATAAATAAGTGTGTATAATATGATTCCATTCTCATTATCACCGTATTAATTATTCATTATTTTAACGTACAGTCTAAAGATGCAGCATTAATGATATCATCAATTAAAGAAGTTGAAGATTTACAAAGTTTTGTTTTATTGAATCTTGAAGGATTTAGAAAGATATTGAAAAAGTTTGACAAGAAATTTACAATTACAATTGGTGGTGAATATTTTAAAAATATGATATACTCTCATTTTCAAGCTAAAATATCGGTTTTACATTATTATAGTACAAAACTTGGTAATATCTATTCACTTCAATTTGGTAATGTTGAAGATTTAAAGAGTTCAGGTCAATCTGAAAGTGTTTTTAGTGTAAGTAATTTAAATATAAAAATATTAAATGTTTTATTTACTAATACTTTTATTTTCTTTAAATATGCTCACAGTTTTGTATGGATGAACAAGAATAATCAAATAATATAAGGTTGTCTTACAGGTCATTCACTTTTTACACTTTTAATTTAATTTATATATTTATTTATCAATACCACTCACTACTACATCAATGTAGTTTTTAACAGCACAACAAAACAAAACAAACAACATTTGATCTTTTTTTTTTTGTTTTTTTTTTTTAATAATAAAAAAAAAGGGGACAATCTATATAATTAATTAAATAGTTTATAGAAATACATTCATTTATATTCTTTTCAAGTTCTTATTTATATCAGTTTTTTTATATTTTAATAAAAATATGTACAAGCATATATATCTGTTATTGTATAAGATTAAGGAAAAGAATTAAAAATGAATGTATACAAAAACTATTTTATTATTTAAATTTAATTAATTGTTTATTATATTTATTTTTATTTTGAATATCTTGTTATTGAATTTGTTACAAAATTAATTAATGATGGTAACAATTGAGAAACATCATCACCAAGATCTTGAACAACTATTTTCTTTTGAGGTGTATCGTATACTGATCTAAATACATCAATCATTTTATCAGTTTGATAATGAATTTTAATGAAATAATAATCAACACCTTTACTATTTAATGATTGTAAAGTTTCTTCTGGTATTAAACCAGATGGATCACCTAATGGATAATCATCATGTAAAGAATGATATTTACTACCATGACAAGGTGCATCACCAACATGTACAATTAATTTAGTGTATTCTGGATTCCAAGATAAAGCTTCAACTTGTTTAAATGCACCAGCAATATCTTCTGGTATATCACCACCACCAATTGCTTCAGTTTTTCCAATTTTTAATTGAAGTGATTCCATATCATTTGTAAATGGTGCAACTATAAATCTTTCTTTATCGCAATGATCACGATAACCAACAAAACCAACTAATAATTCTAATCTTGAATGTGAATCACATAATGAATTCATTAGTTGAATCATTTTACTTTTACTTTCTTTAATCCATGAAAACATACTCCAAGTACAATCCATCATAATACATAGTTGAACTTTTGGTGGTTTATTCTTTTCTTGATGTAATTTATTTCTTCTTAATGATTCAGCTTCATCAATTGCAAAATCAAATGAATGGCTAATTTTTAAACCAGTTTTAAAATGAGTTGCAATTACTTCAATTTCAGTTGATCCAAATTTCATTGTTACATCAATACGGTTATCAGTTACTGGTAATTCTGGATTGGGAATAATGAGATATAATTCACCAATGAATTGAACACCTGGATCAGTGGTATATACAATATTTGGCATATGTGATGAAAAAATTGAAACTTCAATTGCTGTTTGGTCAATTGATGTTGGCATATATGATCTTGTGAAAGTTTCATCATAATCAACCATTTGACCAGCATTTACAAATACATCACAAACGTTTGGGCAATAACTAATATCACCTCTTTTAATTAATTGTTTACCAACATGTTGATCAGGTGATGTTACAACTTCTTGAATTTCAGCAGCATAACTTCTTGATTGATATCTTTTAGTTACAGTATCTGGACATAAACCAAATCTAGCAGCTCCCATTACAACAGCAGAACAAGGAAAAGTTGGGATAATAAATTTAGCACCAGTAAATGCAAGTTCACGTTTAATATGTTCTTGAAGGAATGTATTTTCATTGAAACCACCAATTAAGAAAATATAATCTAATTTTGAAATACCAGGATTTGATTTCATTTCGATTTTTATACTATCGGTAATATTGTTGAATAATGGTTGGAAAAATGATAAAAACAATTCAAATGGTAATATTAATCTACCTCTATTATCGGAATATTTAACGGGACTTTTAAATATATCTCTTGTTCTTTCATTGTACTTGTTAATTTTATTCATTAACCAATCGAGATCTTTTTTGAATAATGACATTGGATCTAAATCAAAATACTTTGTTGATGTTGGATTACTATTACTAATATGAAATGATTTCTTTTGAGATTCAAATGCATCCATTAATGTTTGAAATTTTGATGATTCAAATATATATTCAATTTCATCTTTACCAAATAAATCTTCTAAAAATGTAACAAAATTTTTATTTACATAAATTGAACCATAATCACCACCAAATGATCTTGAAATTGAATGTAGCTTCCTATCTTCAACTTGTTCATATGCAATCATATCAGAAGTACCACCACCATTATCAATAATCATAAATTTACTACCAACATCAACGGAATAACCAGATGTCTTTTCAAAAATACATTGTAATGCACCTGCTTCTGGTTCATATGCGAATATGAGTGATTCTATAGAGTTATAAAAATAATATTAGTATACTATAATTTGAACAAATAAAGTCTTTTTATGCATTACTTTACCTTTATCATCTTTTGAACAAAGACCTGCTTCATCAGCACAATTTCTCATTATTTGTTTACATGAATCATCCCAAATTGCTGGTATAGTAATTACCCATCTAATATCATCTTCAAATACTTCAAATGCAGATTTACTATTGATTTTAGTCAATACACATTTTTTAATGTATTTAAGAGTTTCAATGATCAATTGTTGAGCAGTAGCAGTTTGAGATGAGTTTATTGATTTAACAGGTTGTGCACGATTCTTTTCGTCAAAAAGATGCATTTTATAAAATGCAAAATGTGGAAATAGACGTGGTTCTTCATCTGTATTATTGAAAAAATCACGTGCTTCATACCCAAATGCAACACATTTTCTTGATTCATCCAATACAATTTGAGTAAGTGTTTTCATATTCATTGCTCCACTACCTTCCCATTTATCTTGAATATATATAGTTTCTGTAGGATCTTTTGTATATACAAATGCATATCCAGAACATGCTGTACCAAAATCTATGGAACCAACTATACTTTTTACTTTCATTTTATTTTATATTATATTTATTTTTTTTATTTATTTTTATTATTTAATTTATTTAATTATTTATATTAATTTCTTTACACTTGTATGGTGATATTATTTTGGATTGAGTGATAAATTTTATTTTAATTTTTTAGTGAAATGAAATAAATTTATAAAACAATTAATTTTTTTATAAAAAATTGATCTAAAACTTAAAATTTTAAAATATTATTGTTTTAAAGTTTTTTTTTTAAACGTGTGTTCACCATAACCAAACTTAAAAATTTTATATATTGTGATCAGATTCAGTCAATTATTTTATTTTATTTTAATTCAATATTCATGCATATTTGGATTTTTATGATTAAATCTGATCACCACAACTTAAAATTTTCATTTTGAAAATTTTAAGTTTTTTTTTTTTTAAAAATGGGTCATCAAAAAATATTAATATTAATATTCAATTTTTCTCATAACTACCTATTAATTTTTATGATTATTTTAACATTACTAGTACTGTGAAAACTTAAAAATTAAATTTAAGAAAACTTAAAATATTAAGGGGTATTTTTTTAATTTTCATATATTAAATAATTATTAAAAATAAATTTTTATTTTAATAACAACATCAATAATATTAATAAAAATATATATAATTTTTTTTTAGTAATAATTAATGCAATTATACCTATAGATGATAAAATACAAAAAATAGAACAAGAAGCTAATAAATTTTTTACATCAAAAAAATGTCAAAATAATAATAATAATTTAACAAATCAAAATTTATCACATTCAGAAATTCAATATGTAAATCAAAATAATAATAATGATTCAACATATCAAAATGGACCACATTCAGTAAATCAACTAATAAACCAATTTAATAATAACTCAAAAAATCAAAATGTATCGCATTCAGAAATTCAATATGTAAATAATAATCAAACTTGTCCAAATATATCTAATCCACCAAACGAAACAATAAATCACAATAATAATCCAACAATACCCCAATTATTTTGTGAAAAATGTATTCCGCAAAACTTGGTAGCCATTCCAAAATGTGAATTAAATAAATTAAAAGAACAAATTATCAGTTATCAAGCAGATAATGAACTTTTAAACAATGGATATAATAATTTTAAAAGAGAAAATGAAATCTTGGTTTTTAATTTAAATGAAAGTAATAATGAAGTTAGAAAGGAAAAACGAAATGTTGAAAAATATAAATTGGAATATGAAATATCAATTATTAATTTCAACAAACTAAATATAGACAATGGAAAATTGACAACAGATTTAAATCAATTTAAAAATCAAAATGAAAGGTTAAAAAATGATTTGGCAGATAATACAGCTCAATTTATAACTGATAAAGAAAAATTGGCATCAGATCTAAATGGTAGTAAGGACCAACTTTTAAAAGAAATTACAACTGCTAATAGATATAAATCAGATGTTGATCGTTTAACCAAAGAAATAACTGAAGCTAAAAATAATAGTGTTAAATTGGAAACGGAATTAAAAAAAGAAAAGGCAGCTTTGGAAAGTAAAATAAATCAATTAAATGATAATAATAAAGAATTGCTCAAGAAGGAAAAGTTAAATTATGAAAAACATAAATTAGAAGTTGATCGTTTAACCAAAGAATTAGCTACAACTAAAAAAGATAGTGTTAAATTGGAAACAGAATTAAAAAAAGAAAAAGAAAAAATAAATAAATTAAATAATAAACAAACATCTTCATGGAATGAAAAGGAAAAGGAATTACAAAATACAATTGGTAAATTAAATGATGTAATGAATTTAAATGAAGATTTAAAAATTATTATTAGAAATTTAGAAAACAAGAAATCAAATAACGAAAAAGAATATAAAACAATAATTGATTCATTAAATGAAGATAATAGAATGGTACAATGTAGTTTAAAGAAAGAAAAAGATGAACTGGAAGGTTATAAAGTAGCAATATCAAAATTAAATTCAAGTTTAAATGAAAAGGAAATTATCATTCAAAAAGTAAATGAAAATTTAAGAAAGGAAATGGAAAGAGTAGCTGAAAAAGCAAGTGTAAACAGTTTAGAAAATAAAAGTAAAGAAAGTCAACTAAATAATCAATTACCAATGGCTAAAGATGTTTCCAGTTGTGTTGATATGTTCATTCATACTATGGATGAATATTTTATGAATACAGAATATTTAGAGACAATTATAAACCATGAATTAGCATCTCTTCTAAATATCATTTTAAAGTCATCATATGAACAATGTTTAATTAAATTCAATTACATTTTGAAACATTTATTGGGATCTAGAATACCAAATTCAAATCAACTTTTCAATATCAGATGTTTGGTATATTCTTCAATTGATCATATTATTAATGAAACAAGTCAAAGTGCTATTAATAATCTTAGTGAAACATTGAACAAAATTCATAATACTGACCAAAGATTGTAAGTAATTTAATGTACATTAATTTAATTTCAAATTGTGGCAGTTGTTTCTAACAAACTATTGTTTTAATATTAATAGGGAAATTGGAAAAAGATTCATTTATGATTGTTGTAAATTCATTTGGACAGTACTATTATCACAACCAGAAGTAAGATTCGATAATAATGAATTCAGAGAACCAAGTGAATTAATATTATATTCAAAAGATAATCATATTGCATTTGGAAAACTAATTGAAGGTGAATTATGTGTTCAATTAACAATTATTCCATCAATTTATTTAGTTCGTGATAATTCATTATTATCAAAAAGTTATGTATTATTAAAACCAATTGAAAAACAAAATAATGATTTACCAAAAGGAAATTTACCAATTCACGTTACAACACCAGCAACAATTGTAAATAGTTATGATTCTAAAGAAGGACAATATGAATGCATAAAAGATAATTTGGAAAAAATGAAAATTGAAACTGTAAAGGATCATTTAAAAGTATACACAGATTCACAACCTGCATATAGTCACCCACCAGCAACAAATTTCAATCATCCATCAATTAATAATAGTTCTCAACATAGTAATTTTAATCATCTTGTGCAATATGGTGATAAGTATTATTACGGTAATCAAATACCTACCAGTTCCAGTAATATTCATTCTATATATCCAAATTCACTTCCATAAGAAATCTACATTACGGGTTCTGTTTTCCAAAAACTAAAATCATAATACATTATATTACCTTAAAATAAACCATTTTTAATTAAATAAAATAAATCTAAAAAACTAAAACAAAAACTATAAACATACATCAATTTAAATAAATTATTAAATTCTTTAGCATATGAAAGTTTATATAAAATATTAATGATGTTTGAAAAGTTTCAATAATAAATAAATCAGCTCTGTATTACCTTTAAAATCAACCAAAGAATAGTGACATATTTATTAATGATTTTATTTAATTATCATAATGTATTTCATCTTCATCATCTTCACTATCGGTATTAAAATCTATTTCTTCTTTTTCTTTTTTTTATTCTACTTGTTCTTTTGATTTGTACTTCATCTTCTTGTTGAATATCAATAAATTCTCTTTTATTATTTATAATTTGATCATATTGTTTTACATTTCTAATGAATTCAATTGAATCTAATCTATAATTATAATTTAATGGTTGTTGAATGAATGGATTTGATGTTGTTGGTAATGATAGTTTTTTCAAACTGTTTGAAATTGGATTTAAATAAAATGTTGGAAGTGAAATTTGTTATACACTATTGAATTGTGAATTATCACAAATTAATTTAAATATCATTCCAATATTCGGATAGTGGTTGAATGAATTTGGTTCAAATGAAACTATAATTTCTCTTGAATTTGATGAAATCTTTGAACAAATGTAATTAAATAATTCATTATAAAATATAAATTTACCTGAACTTTCATATGGGCTAGTTTTAATAAATAATTGCAATGTTTTTAAATTTGATAATGATTTTGATCCATCTTGATTAATCCAATCTTTACAATTTTTTTTAAAATATCTGATTATTGTTTCATCTTTAACCATTTGTTTTTAATAAACCATGATGAAAGTAATTAAAAATTGATACTTCTAAATTTGTAATATTAAATTTATCAAATTCAAAAGAAGGGGTGTCTACTTTACTAATTACAACTGAATTAAATAGTGGTATTGGTTATTATAAGTATTGAAATAATTACAAATTTAAAGAATCATACAAAAGAGAATCAAATTTAAATTCAAGGTAATTACATTATTAAAAGGTTAAAAATAATATAGATATAAGGTATATATACAAACACCCACCAAAAAGAAAGTAAATTAAATAAATAGATTTGTTTATTAAACCAATTTAATTACTGTGTTCTTCTTTTATATAAAAATATTAATTGAATTGAATTTAATCTATTATAATTTAATGGTTGTTGAATATGTTTTAGATAATAATTTTTATTGATTTACATTCATTAATTTTACATTGTTGTGATTTATTACAAATAGTTTTTTTATGGTTTATATTTTTTCATTTTAATTTGTTTTACAAATACTCTTACACGTGTTGATTTTTTAAGGAGAATAAAAGCAACAGTACCAATAATTGCAAAACCAATAACTACTGATCCAACTATTATACCAATTAATTGAGATTTTGTTAATCCACTATTATTTGAACAAATTGAATTTTCATCATTTTTTGAAACGGAATTACTATTTACTAAAATTGAGAAATCAGGATCAATTGTAATTGATGATTTATAATTTGGAATTGTTATACCAATATATGATTGTGATGATGATGATTCTTTAATTGTATTAAATGATTTATCTAATGGTACATTATCAATAGTTATTGCATAACCATCAACAATTGCTCTTCTAATGAATCTACCATATAATGATTTATTATCAATTTGAATTTTAATATAATTTGAATTATCACCTGATGAAGTTTCACCAAATTCCGATGATGAACAAATGTTATTGGTTTTATTTGATAATTCTAATGATGCCATCATTAATAATTGTAATTGATTTAAATCACTTTCAAATTTATATGATGATACTTCAATTGTATATTTCATACTTGATGCTTTCATTATAATTTGTTCATTTGCAAAATTAACTGTTGATTCATTTTTATACCATTGTAGTGTAACTGTAATATTTGTAATTGTTGGTTGATCACTATTTGATTGGTGTTGTATATTTACTTGTATATTCATCAATTGATTGAAATATCCATTTATCAAATGTGAAATTCTTTATTACATTTTGATTAAAATCTAATTCTCTAATTGATGAAATTGAAATTAAAGATTTAAATAAATAATTTGATTTTTCACCACCATTTGAAATATCTCCATCATTAATTGGATTTTCAGTTGTTGGTAAATTTGGATTTGATTCAGGTTGAGGTACAATTAAAACTTTTGCAGTACAATCATTACCAACCAATGGTGAATTACAAACGCAACCTGTTGAACTACATACTCCATTACCACCACATTCCGGATTACCCAAACATTTTTGTGGTTTATTAGTTGGTGCTGGTGATATTAAAGGTATTGGTGTTATCATTGGTGTTACACTAAAATTAAATGAAAATTCATTTGTATAACCTCCAATTTGAAAAACAACTTTTATATTTGTTTTATTTGCAATTGAATTAAAATTTTCTACACAACATGTAATTGAATAAAACGAAGCATCACCGATTGTACAAATGTATAGTGTATCATTTTTATCAAGCAAATTAATGGAAACATCTGAAATATTATATGTGAAATAACTTCCATTAAATATGATTTGTTCATTTGTAGTGGTAACATTATCAAATACAGGCGCAGACGGTGTAACTGGTAATATAAATATTCTACCAATAATTGAATATGTAATTTGAACAAATGTACCAGGGAAATATAGTTGGTGTTGTAAATAGATATGATGGAGTTTTCATAGTCCAAGTTGCAGAGGGAATACTTTTTACATAGAATGTAGAGAAACCTAAATCAACACCATATAGATATGATTTAGTTGTATTTACCAATAAATTTGGAATAATTGATTTACATGGTTCACCCGGAACATTATTTGTAAATGAATTTCCAATAATTGTAATTGCACCAGCTTTCTTCTGAATATAACATTTGAAACATGAAGGTATTGTACCAGTTAAAGAATTGTTATCGAATTTAAATTTAGGAATAGGTCAAAAGTTCCAGTAAGTTGGTTATTTGATAAATCTAATGTTTGAACTGGCAAAGATTGATTCCATTTTGGTAATGTACCATTTATTGCATTTAATGATGAAAATATTTGATTTCCACCGATTTTAAATACATCATAATCAGTTGTTAAGAAATTACCATTTATACCACTCACACTATAATAATCCATTTCTAAATTTGGGGGTAATCCAATTAAAGGGAATTTATTTGGACCACTAAAATTTTTATAGACCGAATTCATTGAAAAATTAAATATGGTACATGCTGTAAATGTAGAATAATCCAACAACCTATCTGAATAAAAATTACCTGATAATCTTCTTTATAATAATTAAAAATTAATAACTATTGCATTTGTAAAACACTTTTCTTTTTTCTTGTACTTACATTGATCCTAAAATTGTTTTATTTTGGATTAAATCAACAGGAGGTATTGGTGAAAACCTAACTGTACCTTGATTAACTTCACTAATTAGTAAATAGTCAACATTTCCACTATATGTTAAAACATTTGAAATTGAAGATAAATTGTAATTTGGTAATAAATAAAAGTTAAAATAAGCAATATCCATAAATTGATTTAATGGTGGATAATGTGATGCAAATAATTTTCTGTATAAATAATGATTAGTAAACAAAAACAATAAAATGGGTTTTTATATAATTTATTATATTTATACTTACAAATTTACAATTTTTGTTAAAACAGTTTGAGTACATGTATATTTCATATTATGATCATAAAAAGAATTATTATAATTTGACATTGAAAAAGTTCTACCAACTATTTGAGCTAGATCTAATTCATATGTTGTTGCACTATCTAAAGTTACAATAATTGTATTAAATGGCATTTTTCCAGCAGCTTTAACTAATGAATTTTGGCATCTATCCAAAGATATATATTCTATTTGACGGTCAGGATAATCTGGAGTAAATTTTGTTAAAAAACCTTGTTCAGCTTTACAGAGACTTAATAAAATATTAAAATAACCGGAATAAAATAAATTCCTAAAATTATTATTGAAATCACTTGCTAATATTTGATTTTGGGTTTTACATTGAATAAATCTTTATTATTTTATATGTATTAATATACACAACTTTTTTTTTAGAAAATGATAAAAATAAACAATACATTACATTTTATATGCTAAATTAGTTGAATCACATTCTACATATGTAATTTTTGTATTATTTGAACTACCACAAAATGTATATTGGTTTGTTGCATTTATTGGATAATATTGTATTACACCTACTCTTGTAAATAAATTTACAAAAGTGTTATCTTTTTTCAAAAAAAAAAAACTTTTATATTAATATAATATTATAAAATTATTTGATATAATTTTATAATAGTAAAACATACATTCTTATAATTGTTGTGCAGTTTGAGAATTTACTAAATTTGTATTTAAAATAAAAAAAAAAAAAATAATTAAATATAAAAAATTAAAATTATTTTTCATTTTATTATAATTGTGAAACACCACCATAGAAAAAGATATCTTTCTTCTAACTATTATTAACCATATCAACTCAAAAAAGGTCAAGAATAAATTAAAAAAAATATTTTATATTGTACAAAAAAATTATTTTAGACATGAAAAGATCCCAATTTTTTAAAAAAAATTTCAAGTAAAATTTGCATCATCCATATCGTATTTTTTTTTTTTTCTTGACCTTTAAACCATAATCACTTTGAAAAGTTCATTATTAACTAAAATGTTAACAGTTTTCCTTCATATAAAAAACAACTTCTTCAATATTACATATATAAAATAATAAAGATATATATTTTCACATATTATTGTTTTTGATAGTAATGACATTTCACACCAGTGATCGTCAATCCAGATAAAGTTCAAAATTTTCAAATCAAAAAAATACTGGAGTTGTGATAGATTTACATTTTTATTTTTTTATCTTTTAGAAGATTTTTATTTTTTTTAATTTTTTTTTTTTTATCTTTTTTTTCACAAAACGCCAACGTTGACGTTTGAGCTCAAAAGTATACATTTGTATATGCTTTTATATTTTTTTCTTAATATTTCATTGATATCACAATTAAAAATAAAAATAAGAAGTGAACCTTTCACTAAAATACCTAAAAAAAAAAATTAATATTAATTTAAAAAACACACATTAAAAAATAAAAATCTCACGTAAAAAAAATAAAAATGTGAATTTAACTCAAGAGAATATCAAAAAAAAAGTTATAACAGTTCATATAACTCTTTTATTTATTTTAATTTTTTGTAAATGAATTTGCATTTTTGATTATGATATTCTTTTCTTGAAATAATTTATGTCTTTTTATTGATTCAACTTCATCAAGTGCAAAATCAAATGAATGACTAATTTTTAAACCTGTTTTGAAACGAGTAATAACTTCAATTTCAGTTGATCTAAATTTTATTGATACATCAATACGATTATCAGTAACTGGTAATTCTGGATTTGGTATTACGATACATAGTTCACCAATGAATTGAACACCTTGATCAGTTGTACATGACATTGTTGGCATATGTGATGAAAATATTGGTATTTCAATTAATTTTTGACCAATTGATGTTGGCATATATGATCTGGTAATACTCTCATTATAACCAATCATTTGACCAGCATTAACAAATACATCACATACATTTGGACAATAAGTAACATTACCTCTTTTAATTAATTGTTTTCCAACATGTTTACCTGGTATAACTTCTTCTTGAATTTCTGTTGCATAACTTCTTGATTGATATCTTTTTGAAACGGTATTTTGGCTTAAACCAAATCTAGCTGCACCCATTAGAACTGCTATAGAAGGATGTTTTGGGATAATAAATTTAGCACCAGTAAATTCAAGTTCACGTTTAATATGTTCTTGAAGGAATGTATTTTCATTGAATTCACCAATTAAGAAAATATAATCCAATTTTGAAATACTAGGATTTGATTTCATTTCATTCTTTATACTATCAGTAATACTATTGAATAATGGTTGGAAAAATGATTTAAACACACCAAATGGTAATATTAATTTCTCTCTTGCATTTGAATATCTAATTGTAGATTTAGTTCTTTCATTATAATTGTTAATTTTATCAGTTAACCATGAATCTTCTTTTTTAAATAATGATAATGGATCAAAATCTAATATAATAGATGTTTTTTCACTATTACCAACACTAAATTTCTTTTGTGATTCAAATGCATCCAATAATAATTGAAATCTTGATGATTCAAATATGGCATCAATTTCATCTTTACCAAATAAATCTTCTAAAAATTTAATGAAATTTGCATTTACATATGTTGAACCATAATCACCACCAAATGATCTTGAAATTGGATGTAACTTTTTGTTTTCAATTTGTTCATATGCAGTAATATCAGAAGTACTTCCACCATTATCTATTACCATGAATTTTCTACCAATTTCAACTGAATAACCCAATGTCTTTTCATATATACAATGTAATGCACCTGCTTCTGGTTTATATGAAAATATGAGTGATTCTATGAATGTGTATATTTGTGTTATAATTTTACGTACCTTCATCATCTTTTGAACAAAGACCAGCATCATCAGCACAATTCCTAATTACTTGTTCACAAAAATAATCCCAAATTGCTGGTATAGTAATAACCCACTTAATATCATCTTCAAATACCTTTGTTTCTGATTCATCATTAATTTTGGCCATTACGCGTTTCTTTAAATATCTAAGAGTTTCAGTGATTAATTGTTGAGCGGTAGCAGTTTTTGAAGAATTTATTGCTCTAACTGATTGTGCACGATTCTTTTCATCAAAGAGACGCATTATATAAAATGAAAAATGTAGATTTGAATCAGGATCTACATCGTGATTATTAAAATAGTCACGTGCTTCGTAACCAAATGCAACACATTTTCTATCTTCATTCAATACAATTTGAGTAAGTGTTTTCATATTCATATAATCACCACCTTCCCATTTATCTTGAACATACTTAGTTTCAGATTTATTATTAGTGTAAGCATATGCTATTGCGAAACTAGTATATGTTGTATCAATATTAAATGCCACGACTGCACTTTTTACTTTCATTTTATTTATATATTGGCAATTAATTTTATAAAGTTTTAAAATATTTATAGTCAAATTCTAATCATCTTACCACTAAAATCTAATTAATTTTTTAAGTTTTAACTATGACCACACAATTAATTTTTTAAGTTTTAATGTTCCACTATTTTTATTTTCCAATGTCAGACCACTGGTAGTGAATTTTAATGTTACAAAAACTCCTACTTTACTATTAGGGTGTGACAATCTCCAATCTTATCATATTTTTCGATTTTTTCCAATCTTTATCTTTTTAAAAAAAAAATCTTGTTGTTTGTGTGACAATGATAAAAATGAAAAAAATTTAAAAAAAAAAAAAATTCGTTTTTTTTTCGTTTTTTTTTTGTTTTAATAGATATTTTTTTTATTTTTTTCTATGTATTGAAATTTAATTTTTATACCAAATTTTTTTTTTTTTGTATTGATTATTTAAAACCAACCTTTTATAAAATTCTAAAAATTAAAATTTATATTAATTTATTTATTTTGAATATCTTGTTATTGAATTTGTTACAAAATTAATTAATGATGGTAATAATTGAGAAACATCATCACCAAGATCTTGAACAACTATTTTCTTTTGAGGTGTATCATATACTGATCTGAATACTTCAATCATTTCATCAGTTACTTCATCTATTTTAATGAAATAATAATCAACACCTTTACCAGCTAAAGCTCGTAAAGTTTCTTCTGGTATTAAACCAGATGGATCACCTAATGGATATGAATCATCACAAGAGTGATATTTAGTACCATGACAAGGTGCATCAGCAATATGAACAATTAGTTTTGTGTAATCTGAATTCCATGATAATGATTCAACTTGTTTAAATGCACCTGCAATATCTTCTGGTTCATCACTACCGCCAGTTGCTTTAACCAATCCAATCTTTGATTGAAGTGCTTCTATATCACTTGTAAATGGTATAATTTCAAATCTATTTTTATCCAATATATCACGATAACCAATAAAACTAACTAATAATTCTAATCCAGAATACGATTCACAAAGTGTATCAGTTAGTTCCCTGATTTTATCTTTGCTTTCATCTATCCAATATGACATACTACCAGTACAATCCATCATTATACATAATTGAACTTTTGGTGGTTTAATCTTTTCTTGATGTAATCTATTTTTTCTTAATGCTTCAGCTTCATCAAGTGCAAATTCAAATGAATGGTCAATCTTCCTACCAGTTTTTGAATTTGTTGCAACAACTTGTATTTCAGTTGATGCAAATTTCATTGTTACATCAACACGGTTTTCAGTTACTGGTAAACCTGAATCAATTTGGAGATATAATTCACCAATGAATTGAACTGCTGGATCAGTTGTATATGACATTGTAGGCATATGAGATGAAAATATTGATATTTCAATTGATTGTTGATCAACTGATGTTGGCATATATGATCTTGTGAATGTTTCATCAAAACCAACCATTTGGCCAGCATTTACAAATACATCACATACATTTGGACAATAAGTAACACCACCTCTTTTAATTAATTGTTTACCAACATGTTGATCAGGTGATGTTATAACTTCTAGAATTTCAGTTGCATAACTTCTTGATTGATATCTTTTTGTTACATTATCTGGATGTAATCCAAATCTAACAGCACCCATTACAACTGCTAAAGTTGGGTTTGTTGGAATAATGAATTTAGCACCAGTAAATGCGAGTTCATTTTTAATATGTTCTTGAAGGAATGTATTTTCATTGAAACCACCAATTAAGAAAATATAATCCAATTTTGAAATATCAGGATTTGATTTCATTTCACTTTTGATACAATCAGTAATACTATTGAATAATGGTGTAAAAAATGATTTAAATAACCTAAATGGCAATACCAACTTCTCTCTTTTATCTGAATATCTAACTGGATTGATTGATACCAAACTATTGTTTTTATTAAATATTTCAATTTTACCAATTAACCAATCGAGATCTTTTTTAAACAAAGACATTGGATCAAAATCTAAAGTTTTGACAGATGTTTCACAAGAATTTGAAACAAGGAATGATTTCTTTTGTGATTCAAAAGAGTCCATTAATAATTGAAATCTTGGTGTTTCTAAAACATGTTCAACTGCTGTTTTACCAAATAGTTCTTCTAAAAACTTAACAAAATTTCCATTAACATATGTTGAACCAAAATCACCACCAAATGATCTTGAAATTGAATGTAACTTTTTGTTTTCAACTTGTCTATATGCAATTATATCAGATGTACCACCACCATTATCAATTAATAAGAATTTACTACCAACTTCAACTGAATAACTAGATGTCTTTTCATAAATACATTGATAAGCGCCTGCTTCTGGTTCATAAGCAAAAATGAGTGATTCTATTATTTTCAAAATTAATATATTGCATATGTGAATAGATATAAACAAAAACTTTTTATACATTACCTCTATCATCTTTTGAACAAAGACCCGCATCTTCAGCACAACTTCTCATTACTTGTTTACACGAATCATCCCAAATTGCTGGTATCGTAATGACCCATTGAATATCACGTTCAGTTACTGGATTAGACGACGAAGTATTTATTTTTTTCATTGACGTTACCTTTAAATATCTAATTGTTTCAGTGATTAATTCTTGAGAGGTAGCAGTTTCAGATGAATTTACAGCTTTAACTGGTTGTGCACGATTGAGACGATCAAAAAGATGCATTTTATAAAATGCAAAATGTGGTTTTGAACATGCCAAATCCGGATCTTCATCATGATTATTAAAATAATCACGTGCTTCATAACCAAATGCAACACATTTTCTATCTTCATTCAATACAATTTGAGTGAGTGTTTTAACATTTAAACTACCACCACCTTCCCATTTATCTTGAAGGAATATTGTCTCGGATTTATCTTTTGGATATGCTATCGCATAACCAGAGCATGATGTACCAAAATCAATTGATACTACAACACTTTTATATTTCATTTTATTTAATTGTTTATTATTTATTTATTTATTTATATA
>JACAFY010013516.1:0-41165 GCA_015252635.1 Dictyostelium capitatum | reverse complement strand
ATATTTATGTGTTATTACTCTATGCAATGTGTGTGGTGTGAGTGTTGTGTGTGTGTAAGTAAAAAAAAAAAAAAAAAAAAAAAATTTATTTTTTTTTTTTTTTTTTTTTTTTTTGTTTATGCTTCATAAAAACAATAAATAAAACAATACCACATACACATATAGTATATTTTAAAAATACTATAATATAATATATTATTGTTTATATATACAAAATAATATGAAACTTCAAATTTATAATTCAAATGGTGAAGAATTTTCATATGATTTTAAATCAGATATATTATTTCAATTACATATAAAGAATTTATATGAAAATTTAGTGATTCATAATAATAATGGATTAAAAAAGATATTATCAACGTTTCCACATTCAGAAGCAAATAGATCAAATGATGAATTATATAATCATTATTCACTACAAGAAGCAACATCTGGTAATTGGATGTCAAGTTCAAATGATCCATTAATAAATGGAGATAGTACATTATTTTTAAAACTTAAACCATTAAATCAATATATAACACCAGTTGAAAAATTAATATCAATTTCATCATCATCAATTGAAATTATAAATAGTATATTATCATTACAAACTCATTTAGCATTATTAACATATGAATGTAATAATACAAAATCATCATCTTCCTCTTCTTCTTTTTCTTTTTCTTCACTTAATCAAAATAAATCAACACAAACATCATCAACAACATCATCATCACCATCATCAAATATTTTATTATTATCATCAGATATAATAAAAAGGATTTTAAATATTGTATTTTTAGCACCTTCAACTCAATCACTTCAGTTATTTGTATTTTTAGTATCAAATTCATTAAATGATGATGTATCAACTCCACCACTTTCACCAATTCCAAATCATGGTTTTTCAATTGGTAGTAGTAGTGCATCAAGTAGTAGTACATCTGTATCAAGTAGTAGTAATAATAATAATAAAAAGGAAACTAAGAAAGATAAAGAAAAAGATAAACTACTTGAAAAGGAAAGTACAGGTTCAGCTGTAACAGGATCACAATCAAATTCACCACAATTTAATTTACAAACTCCAACAACTTCAACAACAACAACAACAACAACAACAACAACAACAACAAAATTAATACCAAAATCATCTTCATCATCATCACCTTCATCATCATCTGCTTCTTCTTCTTCTACAGTTGTAGTATCAGCATCCTCTTCATCATCATTCACAATCAACACTAATACCAATTCAAATATTGATTCACCATCATTATTTACATTGGTTGATACAGCAATTAAATCAATTTCAGTTGAACAAAATATAAATTTTTATCTTCACATTTTAAATAATCCATTATTTTCCGAAAATTCAACATCAGATAGTGTTAAATTTGAAATTGTTCATTTAATAATGACAATTATTAATAACATGTATAGATTATCACCAAATCCAATCAACTATTTAAATAGACTTCATTCTGAATCAGTTTTAAAATATTTACATGAATTTGCAAAATCAAATATTCCAAAAATTTATCAAAATACTCAATATATAATTTTAAGAGTAAGTTTTAAAAACAAAAAATAAAACACTAAATTAAAATTAGTATCTAACTTTATTGTTTTGAAACCTTACAGAATAATTTAATGAAAGAATTACATATTCAAAGATTACATTCTATAAATGTTGATAAAGTATTATCACATCAAATTTTATTATCAGATTTATGGGGATCTGCATTATCATCATATCCATTTGGTGGTACAAATTCTGAACATTGGTTATTACTTGGTTTTAGAGGTCCAAATCCAATTGAAGATTTTAAAAATACTGGTGTGTTAGCATTAAGAAATTTATCATATTTCTCAAAACAACATTTACAACCATTTCAAAGTTTATTATTAACTCAAACTAAAAGAGAAGAATTAACATTATCAAGTACAACTGGAATTAAAACAAAACCAAGATCAAATAGTAAATCATATCCATTAGCAACTGTTGCAATTTCATTAACTTATACATTATCAAATATATTTAGAATTGGTAGAATTGATAGTAGTAATAGTATAACTGGTGGTAATGATAATTGTATTAATATTTGGGATATTGCATTCTCTTCAAGTAATTGGTTTGATGAAATATTTGTAACAACTTTTAATTTATTTGAATCTTTATGGCATAGCGAAGCAAATTCATATTTAGATTTCCCACAAGTTATCACTCAAACTAGATCAATAGTTGAAAAAGTTTGTTCAAAATCACCAATTGACTACATGGATTTCAAATTAAAATTAACAAAAATATTAGAATCAAACGATATTAATGAAATTGCCAATAATAATAATAACAACAGTAGCAGTAGTAGTAGTAGTAGTACAAGTATCAACAGTAATGAAGCATTAGCAAGATATCATCAATTACAACCACATAATGTAAACAAAAGACATATTCATAAAATATTTGGTGAAAGAGTAAATATTGATAAATTACCAACTGATCATGTCTCTGCTGAACCATCAACTGTTATTGAAACAACAACAACAACAACTACAGATAACAGTACTACAACTATTACTCAAGATAATGAAAATGGTGAATGTTCTATCAGTAAAAATGGCAATGTTGATGATGATGATGATTGTCAATCAAATAATAGCTTTTTATTATGTACAAATTCAAAAGAATTTTCTGGTAAAAATTTAATTAAATTTTTTGGTGAAAAAACAGATTCAAAAGAACAATATTCAACTCAACCTTCAAATGTTAAATCATATAAACTTAAAAACTTTTTTGGTGAACAACCTGCTGTTGTATTAAGTGAAAGTGGTACTGTATTAGTAAATGAAAATGATGGTGGTAACAATGAAGTAAATGGTGAAAATAACGATGGTGGTAATAATGAAAATGATGGTGAAAATAACGAATTAAATAATGAAGTTGATGAAGATGATGACGACGATGAACAATCACAACAACCAATTGAAAATGAATATAATCAACATTTAAATCAACATATTAATCATCAACTTTATGGTAATAGTCCAAGAAGTGAAAGAAACCATAGATTACATGTATTTTTTGGTGAATGGTTTGATACTGAACAAGTTGAATATAATGAAAAGATTAGATCATCTACAACACCAAATTCATCATCACCACCATTTAATAGTCAACCAGAGAATGCAAGATTACATAAATTGAATAAATTCTTTGGTGAACGTGTAAATATTCCAATTTCAAAAACAAGAGTTATAGGTGAAGGTGGTGGTGGTGGTATATTTCAAATTGATGATTTAGATAATGATGATACAAATGGTATTAATATTACTGCTGGTGGTACAGGTGGTAATAGTAGTGATAATTTATTATCACGTTCACCAGAAGAAACAAGATCAGATTTTAAAGCTCAAAAAGTTTTAGGTGAAAGATTAGATATTAAAAAAGAAAAAGAATCAATTAATTTCGCATCTCAACCATCAAATGTACGTGAATATAAATTACATAAATTATTTGGTGAAATGGTACCAGCTGGTAAAACTAAATCACCAAATACATATTCTGCAAATCATAGTGGTGGTCCATGGAAAAAAGCAAATGCACATGCACCAAATGGATCACCTTCAAATTTACTATCAAATAATAATATTAAATTATCTGCTGCTGCAAATATGAATCCATTACTTCAATCTTGTCCAACTCCAATTAATTCACCAACTTCAAATTCAAGTGATCACTTATTAGATGATGTTTTAGATTTAAATCAATGTAATGATGATGATCATGGTATCATTTTCGATGATGATGATGATGATGAAGCAAGAATTATACCACCTTCTTTATCACCACCTCAAACTCCAAAAGGTAATCATCATACAACCACCAATGAAGATGAACAAGATGGTCAAGATGAAATTGATAATGATACTAAAAGTGAACCAATTTTATCAACAATTACAAATAGTATACCAATTCCAGATACATTGGTAGTTGATGATAGTACACCATCATCAAGTTTAGGTACAACAATTATACATCATAATTATAATAATGATACAACAACTACAACTACAACAACTACCACCGCAAATGAACATACCAAATTAATTGATGAAGATAAAGATTCAGATTCAGATTCAGATGAAGATGAAAAAAGAATTAAAAAAGAAAATAAGATTAAACAAACAAATCATAGATTACATGTATTTTTTGGTGAAAGATTTGATGTTGAAAATACTCATTTTGTAACACGTGTTTCATCATCACCTGGTAATACATTAATTGGTAATACTAATAATCAATTATCAGTTTCACCTCAACCCGATACAGTACGTGCATATAAATTAAAGAAATTTTTCGGCAAGAATCCAGAGGATAAAAATCAAACATTATCATCATCATATGATAGTAGTTCACATTCACCATTATCAAATTATCATCAATCACATGCAAATTTAACATCACATTTAAAAAATAACAAACATGATAAACATGATAAACATGATCACCATAATAACAATCACCAACACAACAACAACAACAACAAAGAAGATGATACATCACCAACATCATCATTTAAAAAATATCAATATCAATATGTATCTGCTGAAGATCCAGAAGGTGATGTTTCAAAAACCAACGAAATTAAAAAGTTGCGTAGAGATTTTAAAACTCAAAGAATATTGGGTGAAAGATTAAATATTAAAAAAGAATCAACTACAGTTGCATTTCAAGATCAACCATCAACTATTAAAGTTGATAAATTAATTAGTTTATTTGGTGAAAAAGTTGGATTCAGTTTAAAAAGAAAAGAAACTCAATCAAATTTACGTCATCAAATGTCACAATCAAATTTAAAATTATCAATGTCAAAAGATAATAATAATAATAATAATAAATAATTTAACACAGTTCATAAATCACATACACACAAACAAATTGTAATACTATAATAATAACAAACAAACAAACAACACACATAAACAAAACAGATAAGAAAAAAAAAAAGAAAAAGAACAAAAAAATATATATCGTCATCATAAATGAAAAACTTTTTTTAAATAAAATCAAATATATATAAAAAAAATTATAATATAATAAAATTTGTTAAGGTCGTTTGTGTGTTTTGTTAATTCCCATTTTGAGTGTTTGGTGGCTTTTAAAGAATGGCTTTTTTTTTTTTTTTAATTTTATTCGTTGCGGTTATATATTTTTTTTATTTTATTTTATATTTTTTTCCGCAACACAAACCCAAAAAATTGATCAAAAAAAAAAATAAAAAATAAAAATTGGACACAAACGGCTTTTATAATTATTATAAAATAAGAAATTAAAAATAATAAAAGAATGAATATTTATGATGAAAAACAAAATATTCTATCACAATACATTAAAGAATTATCGAATGAAGCATATTATCAAGAAATTAAAATAAATTTAAATAAATTAATATCACAAGAAAATAATAGTGATGGTGTGGGTGGTAATGAAGAATTTAAAAAAACAATAACAAGTATCATTAATTATATTAAATCAGCACCTGAATTATTGGATCAAAGATTTGAAATTACAAGTAAATTCATTCATTCACCAATACCAGTTACTGTTGATAATGAAATTTTCAAATTAATTTATAAGAATATTGAAAATGTAAATGGAATAATCAACAAATCTGATGATTCAACAAAAACACAATTAAAAGAAATTATAAATCATTATTCAAATTCACATAAATCATTCATTAAAAACATAGTGATATCAAGAAATATAACAACAACTGAAACATCTGTTGATTTATTGAAATCATTACCAATTTTAATTGGTGAAGATTTAAAACATTGTGAAATTAAATCAATTGGATTAGCATATCAAATGACATCATATGATCCATTAGAACACAAATATGTCAAAAAGAATGGATCAGGTTTAAGTGTTGGTAGTATTATAAATGAAAAGATGTATTTAAAAGTTGATAATGGATCAGGTTTATTAAATCCATCAAAAGAACATGCAGTATTTCAATTTTATAAAAACCTTTTCAATTCATCTCAAATTACATTAATAGCACCAACTCAATTATTATTGGTCAATCAATTTCAAATTTTAAACACAAATTCAGAAGAAATGAAAACATTGGGAAAATACAAAACACTTTATAATACACCATCTGTAGAGGAAGTGTTGGAGAGAGAACCTCATTTTAGAATTAAATTAGAATATGCATTAAAACACTCAGAAACAATTCCAATTCAAGCATCATTATTATCAAATGGTCAAACATTGGAAAAGTATTTAGAAGGTTTAACAATGAATGGTATTGATCCTTCATATGACGAAATTAATTTTGAAAGTTTCAGTTCACATTTTATTGCAAGTTTATTATTATTACCAACAGATTATAAATCTGATAATTTATTTCTAGAAAATGATACAGGTGTTATAATTGGTATTGATAATGATCAAGCACTTGAATCATTTAATTGGAAAAACAAGGTTCATTTGGTTTATTCATTAGATTCAAGAATATATTATTTACATTGAAATCATTAATGATAAAACCAGTTCATGATAAAGTTAGAAATCAAATTATTAAACATAATCCAAACCGATTCATTTTAAAATGGTTATTAAATATTCAATTGAAACAAGAAAATTATGAATCATTATGTTCATTTGGTGGTTACCATACTAAATCATCATTGAAAATACCAATGGAATTTAATAAAGGTTGGATTACATTGATGTTATCAAGATTTAAAACAATTAACAGGTTGTTAAAAGATGATAATAAAACTACACATGGGTATTTATTCAAACAAATACATCCATTTACAAGTATTTATTATGAATCATTATCAAATGCTCATGAACATCCATTGGATCAAATTGCATCAATTTATCGTTCAGAATACTCATTTAAAGATTTGTTCGATAAATATCCACCAAGTTCATTAAACCAAAATGAAATTGAAAAATTATTAATTGAAATTGAAACATCAGAAATACCACAAAGAATTCCAATATCAATTATTGATACAATTAAAGAATTAATTACAAATACAAGTTATTCAGATTTGTGTAATAGTGGTAACTCTTTGATTGAATTTATTAATTTAATTTCGAGTGATGGTATTATTGGTGATGATGGTAATGGTGTTACATTTCATAATTCATGGTATGAATTTAAATTTTTAATTTTATTGGAATTATTTAAAAGCGGTACATCAATTAATATTATTGATAAATTTATCAAATATATCGATTTCAATCAAAATGATATTGATAATGAATCATTATCAATTATTCACTCAATTGTTAGATCAAATAATTCAAATGTAATTGATCAAGTTGATTATTTGGTAAATAAATTCAAATTTGATATTGAAATCATTGAAAATAATTCAACAGTATTGGATTTATCAGTTGATTCAAATAATTTTAATTTATTTAAATGGTTAATTGGTATTGGTGCTGGTAAGAATTCAAACTCATCAAAAATATCAAAATATTATAAAAATCTATCAAATCATCAAAAATTAGAATTTAAACCATATTTAGAGAAATTATTTCAAATTAATCCAAAATTAAATTGGAAGATTTCATTGAATGAATTATTACCAATATTTAATAATAAAAATAATGATCACTTGAATTCAAAGTGTTTAAATGAAGTAATTGGTGATAAAAGAATAATATCAAATGAATATTGGAATCAATTATTTAATTCAAATGGTATACCAAATAAATTAAATGAATATGGTACAAGATCAGTTATATTAATATCCGATAAATTTGGTAATGGTATTTACTTTAAATTTGAACCACAATTTCCAGGTACTGAACTTGCAGTAACTAGATTATCAGAATCAATATTTGGTGTGAATTCACATTTATCACCATATTGTGAATTAGTTTCAATTAATAATTTACCAGTATTATTAATTCAACAAATACCAGGTAAAACGTTATATGATATTTTAGAAGATATTAAGCAATCAAATAATATAATTAATCAAATTGAATCATCAAATTTATCAAAACAATTTGTAATGGGAATGTTATCAAATAATGCAGATGGTAATTTAGGTAATTTCATTATAACAAATACTCATTCCAATTCATATAAATTATATTCAATTGATAATGATCAATCATTTATGCCATCAGTTGTTAAATCATTAGGAACTCTTGGTCTTACAAAATCATTACAGGTTGAAACTGCATTATTTTTATTTAATCAAATGAATGATCCAGTTCATCAAGATGTAATTAATATAATTAAAGATTTAGATATGGTAAAACTACTAAAAGAATGGTTATCTGATTTAAATTTTCATCATCAATCATCATTGGATCATTTTAAACAAATTCAAAATCAATTAAGAATTAATAGAAGAACTATAATTGGTATTTCATTTAACAAAGGAATGGTTGAACAATTATATTCAAAATTACAAAGATTAAAATTATATTTAACAAAGAATTATTCAAAATCAATTACACATTTTGAATTATTAGAATTATTAGAACCATTAATTGCAAATAGATATAAACAAATATTAATTTCAAATCAATCAATTAAAGAAAGATATAGTTTATTAAGAAATATTTCAGTTAAAAACACATCCATGTATACATGTTCAACTCATCCAACATCAGAAGTATTAGAATCAATGGATATACCAAATGCAAAAAACATTCAAGATGAATTATGGAGTGGAAAGTTTGGTCCAAAACAAGCATTAGATGAATTAAATTCACTTGATGTTAGTTTAACCAATTATCAACAATTAATGGAAAATATATTAAATGGTAGTAGTAACATATCTTTATCAGATTTTGGTATGGAATGTTTATTTAAAAATACTGATTTTTCATTATTTATAAATAAACCATTAGACCATCTTTTTCGTTTAATTGGGAACAAACAATTAATTCATATTAAATTAAAGAATTGTCATTCAATCACATCAACAATTATGAAAAGAATTAAATTGGATTCAATTGTAAAATTAGATTTATCTGGTAGCACAATTAATAAATTTGAAAACGTTGGTTTATTCAAATCATTAATTGTTTTAAAATTAATTGGTTGTTCAAATTTAACAACCGTTACTTTGGATGCACCAAATTTAAAAGTATTGAATTTATCAAAATGTAAACTATTAAATTCAATGAAATTAAAACATCAATCAATATTAGAGAATTTAAATATATCATTTACAGGTTTCAAAGAATTAACATTGAAATATCAAAATTTAAAATGTTTAAATATTCAATCAATGGATAATTTAGAAAAAGTTAATTTATCATTACCATCAATTGAAATAATTAGTATTGGAAATTGTAAATTATTAAAAGAAATCATTTCACCAGATTTAAATATAAAACTTCATAAAGCATTATTCCATCCGATGAATCAAAATTTTATAAGAAATCAAAAAATTTGTGTTAATTTAGGTTGTAAAGAAGTTAAACCCCCAATCATAGATTCTATGGATAATTATAGTATAATAATATTTGGGTCAGATTATTATTCAATGCCCATTTTAGACGATAAAAATAAACATTTATTGAAAACAACTAATTTTTATAGAATTAAAAGACAATTACTATTAAATCAATTATCATTCGCGCCAATTCCATACTCCGTACGCATGATAGTACTTGGTGATGGCTTAGACCATATTCCCATTATTCCAAATACAGTTAAAAGTTTATACATTGGTGATATTAAGCAAGAATTATCAATTGGATCAATACCTAATGATTTGGAGAGATTGGTACTGTTAGATGGATTCAATCAAATATTAACACCTGGTATAATTCCAAATTCAACTAGTCGATTAGAGCTTTGTGAAATCAAGAAACCTCTTTTAATTGGATCAATTCCTAATGGATTGAAGGCATTGGAGTTAAACGATGGATTCAATCAAATATTAACACCTGGTATAATTCCAAATTCAATTAAAGATTTATTCATTAGTGATATTAAACAGCCTTTATTGGCTGGATCAATACCCGGTGGTTTGGATAGATTGGTATTAAGAGAAGGATTCAACCAAGAATTAACACCTGGTGTAGTCCCAAATTCAACATCTTGGCTTACCATTATTGATACAAAAAAACCATTAATAATTGGATCAATACCTGGTGATTTGGAGAAATTGATATTATGTGATGGATTCAAACATGAATTAACACCTGGAATAGTTCCAAATTCAATTGGTGAATTAGACCTTTATGATATTAAAAAACCATTATTAATCGGATCAATTCCTAATGGTTTAAAGAAATTGGTATTATCCAGTGGATTTAATCAAATATTAACACCTGGTATAATCCCAAATTCAATTGAAGAATTAGAACTTTGGGATAATAGGAAACCACTATTAATCGGATCAATACCAAATGGATTGAAGAAATTGGTATTAGAATATGGATTCAATCAAAAATTAACACCCGATTTAGTTCCAAATTCTGTTTTAGTTGTAGATCGTCATAATAATTTAGTAAAGATTTAATAATATAAATTTATAATTATATTAAATTAAATTAATATAAATTTATAATTATATTATATCCTGTTTTATTTAATTTTACAAAAAAAGGAAAACAAACACAAAAAAAAGTATAATATATTATAAAATTGAATTTTATCCATCATATTTTTGGTATCATTATCAACATTGGTATCTGTGGTTTGATCAATTTCATTTGATATGTTTAATAGAATAAATGATGATTATGAATTTTAAATTTGTTAAATGATGATTATGAATTTTACTTTTATAATCCAATGAGGCCTGCACAATGGCGATAATACAATGGCATTTACTAAATTTTGGCATAACCAACCTACACAATGGTGGTAATGCAGCGGTATTTACTAAATTTTGGCATAACCCACCTGCACAACAGTGGTATTTACTAATTTTGGCATAACCCACATGCACAACAGTGATAATACAATGGTATTTACTAAATTTTGGCATAACCCACTGCACAACAGTGGTATTTACTAATTTTGGCATAACCCACCCACACAATGGTGATGACACAACCAATACCACCATTTACACCACCTGTACTACAATCATTTGACGAACCATACTATAATATAATGTAACTGATACACCTATTCTAATCTATTATCAAAAAAACAAAATGGAACGATGTTTTACAGGAGGAGAGTTATTAGCTAGTCCTACCCCATATATCACCGTGATGACGCAGTTCTCAGAAGGAGAGTTATTAACTAGTCCTATTCCGAGTATTGGCCCTATCCATGTCGCTTTAGTGATTCAAATAGAATTATGTGATGAGTAACATATATAAATAATATGAAATTATTATATAAAAGCAAAATAAAAAAAAAAATTTTGCATAGGTTTTTTTTTTTCAAAAACACACCTTGAAAAAATCAAAAACAACGAATAAATATCTATCCAAACACAAGCGTGAATTATTTTTATATGTGTGGAGTTTATTTTTAGATTATTGTAATTAAACAAATTTTTTTTTTTTTTTTTTTCGTTTTTTTAAATTTTTTTTTCAATAAGATCAAAAAATTTTTTTTTTTTTTTTTTTTTTTTTTTTTTTTTTTTGATTTTTTTTTTTCGATTATATTAAACCTGGTGGATGTTGTATTTTCACCACTAATTATAACTATAGTATATGTAGTCCATGTGCTTCAAATATATTCTACTCAACAAACCCCATAAATATTATTATCATACAAGGTGCACTACAGAAACTATCATTGTTGCAATTTCAAACCACCATGAATTATATGCAACTTTTCACCACTGAAAACTAAAAAAAATGTTTTTGAATCGTTCTCATCATTACCTCAATGGATTACAAAAGATAATTCAATCAATAATAAAATCATCGAATAGTAATAAACACTCAAACTCTCATCATTTTTATAAAAAAAAAAAAACATTGCATTAGGGCAATAGCGATTTTTCTCCACATACCAAAAAAATTTAAAACCTTGTTGATTATGTATTTTCATGATAAAATTTCATTCAATTGTTTAGCTTTTTTAATTTTTTTTTTTTATATTTTTTTCCTATTTGTATAAATTAATTTTTTTTTTTTTCCCAAATTAAAATTTTTTTTAATTTTTTTTTTTTTTTTTTCGGCTTCAAAGTGAAAAAAAATGTTTTTTTTTAATTTTTTTTTTTTTTTCAAATTTGGATACATAAATAGTATATAAATATATAATATAAAATGACAATTTTTGATTCAGATGATGAATATGAACATATTACAAAAATAGAAGATTTTGAACCACCAGTTGCAGTAGATTCATCATTTGCAAGATATATTGTAGTTGATAGTATTCCAATTGCACCAGAAGCAAAACACGAAAGATTAAAGGCAATTTTACTTAAAATTTATCAAGGTCGTGGTGGTGAAATCGTTAAAGATGGTATTACATTAGTATTGGATGCACAAAAAAATACAAAAGGGTAAGTTTATCTCTTGTTTGTGTATATATATATATACTATATTTGTAATAATATACTAACCTGTTTGATTAAAATTACAGATTTGCATTTATTGAATATACAAAAAAAGAATCAGCAGTTGATGCAGTTACATCATTAAATAATTATCCATTAGATAAATCACATACATTAAAAGTTAATTTATTGGATGATTTTAAAAAGTTTTCAAATGTTGATTTTGAAACATACAAAGCACCAGCCAAAGAAGAATTTAAACCAAAACCAAATTATGATCAATGGTTATTAGATCCACGTGCATTAAAAGGTTATGATCAATTTGTTACACGTTATGGTGATTACACTGATATTTGTTGGAATGAAATGCACATCAATAAACCAGGTGTAGAGAAATCAACAGTTTCATTGACATCATCATATGTCCAATGGTCAAATACAGGTTCATATTTAGTTACATTTCATGCAGATGGTATTGCATTATTTGGTGGTAAAGATTGGACTCAAGTTAATTTATTTGAACATCGTGGTGTACAATTGGTTGATTTTTCACCAGAAGATAAATATTTGATTACATTTGCACCAATTGCCAATGATAATCCAAAAGATCCACGTTCAATTGTTGTGTGGGATGTTCGTTCAGGTAAAAAATTAAGAAATTTCCTTGCACCACCAAAAGAACAATTCACATGGCCAGCATTCCAATGGTCAGCTAAAGATAGATTCATTGCACGTCTTTACGAAGATAAAGGTATCAATATCTATGAAACTCCATCAATGAATCTTGTTGATGGTCAACCATTAGCAGTACCACGTATTAAAGATTTTTCATGGTCACCAACTGATTTATCATTGGTTTATTTTGTTCCAGCCGCTGATCCATTACCAGCTAAAATCACATTGATTGAAATGCCATCACAAAAAGTATTGGCAGAAAAGAATATTTGGGATGCAACTGAAGCTCGTTTCCATTGGCAAAATGAAGGTGCTTACCTTTGTGTTAAAACCGATAAAGGTGCATCAAAACCAAAAAAAGAAAAGATTCCAACTACAAACTTTGAATTGTTCCGTACTCATGAACCAAATGTACCAATTGAATCATTTGAAATTCAATTCCCAATTAAAGCATTCTCTTGGGAACCAAGAGGTAAACGTATTTGTATTATTCATGGTGAACATAAAATGAATATGTTTGTATCATTCTATGAAGTTCAAAAACAAAACCTTAAACTCATTAGTAAATTGGAAAATCGTAAGCTTAACACTATATTTTGGTCTCCAAGAGGTACATTAGTTTTAATGGCAAATCTCGGTGATACTGGTGAATTGGAATTTTACAATACCGCTGATTGTGAATCATATGGTACTCAAGAACATTTACAATGTACTGGTGTTGATTGGAATCCATCTGGTCGTTACGTAACAACTTATGTATCACATTGGAAAGTTCAAACTGATACTGGTTTCAACATTTGGTCATTCAATGGTGATCTCGTTTACAGTGTTCTCAAAGATCGTTTCTACCAATTCAATTGGCGTCCAAGACCAAAATTCATGTTATCCAACAAACAAATCAATATCATCAAAGCAAACTATAAAACATTCCAAGAGAAATTCGATGCTCTCGATGAAATTGAAAAGAAAGCTGCTGATACTATTAAAGAAGAACGTCTTGCTAATTTAATGAGAGAGTTCCTTTCATTCCTCCAAGAAGGTGAAGCTGAATATCAAGCACTTGAACCAGTTAGAAAAGAACTCGGTGCCTATGAAGATATTGATCCATCTGATGTCTATGAATCTGTAGAAACAATTGAAGAATTAATTGATGTTAAAACTGTAGTTTTAAAAAAATAAATTAACAAAATCAAAAATAAAATAACCATAAAATAACAAATATAATAATTATAATAATATAATAGTTTTGTTTTTTTTTTTTTTTATTTTTGTTTGTTTGTTTTGTGGTTTGTTATAAATGTGTTTGGTTGTTTGTTGTTTGGGGGTGTTAATATTATTTTTATATTGTTTGTTGTTTTTATAATAGATTACAAGATGATTTCTTTTTTTTTGGTGGCTGATCAGCATTTGGTTCTTGTGTGGTTTGATTTGAATTTGATTGACGTGCTTTTTTAACTTCTCTAACCAATTCATAAAATGATTCTGTGACATTTATTCTCTCTTTGGCAGAGGTTTCTAAAAATTTACAATTTAATTTCTTTGCTAATTCTTCACCTTCTGCGACACTAACTTCACGATATTCATTTAAATCACATTTATTTCCAACCAATACAAATGGTACTGAATCTAAATCTTTAACTTTTAATAAATGATTGTGTAAACGATGAATTTCTTTAAAACTTTGAAGATATGTAATTGAATAAACACATAAAAATCCTTCACCTGTACGCATATATTGATCTCTGTTATATTATTGATTGATTGATTGGTTGGTTGGTTGGTTGGTTGGTTGGTTGGTTGATTTATTGATTGTTTAATTTGTTTGAATGTAAATATTTATGTCATATGTATGTATATATATAATTATCACATGTCGTTGTTGTTGTTGTTGTGCTTTATAAATAATAGTAGTGATAATAATACTAACCTAACTGCACTAAAATCTTCTTGACCTGCTGTATCGTAAATATCCAAAAGACATTCTTCGTTATCAACAGTTGTTTGTTTTCTATAACTATCTTCGAGTGTTGGATCGTATTCATCTACGAACTTTTGTGCAATAAATTGTATAGTTAAACAACTTTTACCAACACCACCAGGTCCTACCAAAACTAATTTAAAATTGAACATTTTATGTGATTTATGTATATATGTTGTGTGTGATTGTTTTTTTTATTATGTTACAAGGTATGTTATTACTACAGTCGACTTATATTTATACTATATATTATTATAAGGTATATATGTTTATTTGGTTGTGGTGTGTATGTGTGATGTGTATTTTAAAAACTTTTTTTTTTTTCCTCTCTATATTTTTAATTTAAATTCATACATGAAAAAAACTTTTTTTTTTTTTTTTTGTATATAAAAACTCTACTTTCCACTAGTATGCGTGTGTTCAAATAAATAATATATTTATTTGGGTGCAATAGTGAGAAAAAAATGAGGAGGTGGTGATTGTTATTTTAAATATATTAAAATTGAGAATGTGGTAGGGTGTATATAAATAAATGAAAATTGAAAAAAAAAAAAAAAAAAAAAAAAAAAAAAAAAAAAAAAAAAAAAAAAAAAAAAAAAAAAATTCAAAAAAAAAATTTCAGTGTATGGGTTTTTTTTTGTTGTATTTGATGTGTGTTTATATTTGTTTTTGTGTAATTACAACCATCCACACATATTTTCAGTTAGATAAGATCAATTGAGTGTTATATTTTATAAAATATAAATATGTATATTTTATTTTTGTTTTTTTATTTTATTAAATTTTAATAATAGAAATACATGGGAGGGGATTGATATGATGTTGTTATATATATGTTTATCATATTGACTAGTTGGTTGTTGATTGTTTTTTTTTTTTAATTAAAAAAAAAAAAAAAAAAAAAAAAAAAAAAAAAATTTTTTTTTTCAATTTTAAAATTTTTAAAACACACACATATACAAATAAAAAAACTATAAAACTATTGTACTATTATTATCATCTACATCAACAACAATAACAATAAATACAAATAATATACACACACAATGACACAATTGGAACAAATTATAAAGGATAGAAATCTAGCATTGGTATTCAGACAATTTCTTTATAATAGATTTAATAATGAAAACTTTTCATTTTGGTTAGAAGCTGAAAATTACAAATATTTAGACAAAAGCGAAATGGATCCAAGATCAAAAGAAATATTTGCAAAATACTTTCTTTCAGAGAGTAAATATGAATTAAATATAAACTTTCAAGATAGAAAAGATTTGGAAGAAAAGATAAATAAAAATTCTGCAACAAGTGATACATTTACAAGAATTCAAGCTGATATAAAAAAACACATGGAAACCGATGCAATTCCTTTATTTTTAAAATCTGATGATTACAAAAAATATCGTATGTATTTGTAGATTATATATAGCACATTATTTGATAAGTAAATTATATTTAGTACTAACTAAAACTATATCTCCAATTACTTACAGAATCACAAAGTATTGTATTAATTCCAGACAGAGATAGATCAGTTACAGTTGGTATGATTGAAGAATTTTTCAAAAATAGACAATTGGAAACCCAAAATTAATTAAGGGTTAAATGGTCTTTGTGTAAATTTCTTTTATAATATAATAATAATTGTTAATTCTTTTTTTTTTTTTTTTACATAATAATATATAAATACATTACCAACATAATAATAATAATATAACAACACTATAATCATACTGCACATATAATAATAATAAAATATATAATCATATAAAAAAAAATAAAAATAAAAAAAAAAAAACATTTTTGTAATATAAAAATAATATACACTTTTAAAAAAAAAAATTAGAATCAGATATTTTTGCGATGGTGATTGATTGATTAAATGAAAAAGTTCGAAGTTAACAGTAAGTATTCATTTCGCTAAAGCGATGTCGTAAATAATAGGAATTATACTTTTTTTTTTTCTTTTGTTTAAAAAATTCGCAAACAACTAAATACGAAAATTGTAAATTTGTGATTTGTCATTATTTTTTTAAAAAGATACATAAATAAAGAGTAATTTATTCTAATTGTTTTTGTATATTATTATTGTATTATTGTGTTTTAGTTGTAATTATTTATTTTATTATTATTATTATTAATTATTATTTATTGTTATTATTATTATTTTGTATGTATAAAAATGGAATTAAAATATTAAGTGCTTTCTTCATTATCAATAAATATATGTGGATTATCTTCTCTTTTACATTCACCTTTTGAAAAGTCATAGGTATATTTATAACAAATACCTGAAGCGCAAATAACATTTATAGAATTTGGTGTTGAACCAAATGCACAAATTGATCTTGATTCAGGAATTTGGAATTGAACAGCACTCCATTCACTTTTGAAATAATTTGTTGGTAAAATATCACCCATAAATGAAAATCTGTTTACATTTTTTTAACAGAAGGATTAGTGAATGATCATCATTGTCACACCATTACTACTCTATTATTAAATACATACGTTGATTGTTTATTTTTTTGTTGTTGTGATTCATCTTCTTTTGGTGATGGTTTTGCCATTGATAAATCAAAAATATGACCAGTATTTTTATCACTTGATACACAAAGTGCAGTTGATTCATTATTGAATGCTATACTATAAATTTCTGCTCTGTTTGTTCCACGTCTTAATTCTTTAACTTTTTCACCTGTTGCTGTATCGAAAATACGAATTAATGTACCTTTTTCTGATGCTGTTGCCAATAAAGTACCATCTTTATTCAATGCAATTTGTGATAGTGCACCATCATGTGCTGGAATGATTTGAGTTTGTTTTAAATCGTATAATTCAAGGTGTACATAACCAGGTTTTAATCCTGGGCATGCTAATACGTTTACTGTTCCTGGGCAAACTGCACAAATACCTTTTGGATTATTGGTTGTTTCTAATTGATGAACCAATTGTAAATCTGAAAAATTATAAAGATATACTTTATTCTCTAATACAACTACAATTCTATCTCTTCTTAATTTAACTGCTTTAACTTCACTTTTAAATTCTGTATTCGCAATATAGGTAATAATTAGTAAAATGATAATCATTGACAAACTATTACTACCATGATTATGACATACCCAACTTTGCAATTGCTTTATTTTGATAATCATCCCATATTAATACTTGATTTGGTGTGTAACGTGGTTTTTTACCTCCACCAACAATTGCAAGTATGTTACATCTAAATAACATTTCTACAATACCTACACCACCATCAAATACTCTACCAAATCTTTCTTTAAATGGATCACATGAAAATATTAAAAATCCTTTTTCTGTTCCGCACGCAAAACAGCTATAATCTTGATTAAAGTTTGCAAACAATAAGTTTGTGTGTTTATCTTTACAATTTGCTAAATTCATTCTTTATCTCTGTATATTTGTTTGTTATTTGTGTTTATTTGCTTTTATTATTATTATTAATATTACTACTATTATTATTATTTAATACAAGTTTTTGAAATGATGGTGCTTTTTTTAATATTGGTGGTTGTTGTAATTTTGGTGATATTTTTTTATTTGTATTGGTATTGCTAAATGTATTTAATTGTTTTTTAATTGAATCTGCTTTAAACTTTCTTGCAATGATTTCTTTTGATTTTGGTACAAGATACACTTCAATTGATTTTTTAATTAATAATGATTTTTGGATATCTTCATGTGCAAATATAAATCTAACAAATTCAATTTGTAATATCTCTGTTTTATTCAATGCTAAAAAATAATCTTGACTCGCTTCATTCACTGGATATAATTGTTTGATAATTTCATGTTTTACGTGATCAACTGTAACTGAACTTTGAAATGACATTTTACTTTGATTTCCATTTATTGATATCTGAAAATTGTTGTAATATCAGATGAGGCCCGCATTGTTAGTATTTAGTGTGTATGTGTATGATTATTTTATTATTTTAAAATATACATACAATAACAGTGAACCCATCTTCTATGAATGAGGTTCTTCTATTTGAGTATCTGTTGGATACTTCCATATTCTATTTTTATACGCAAATCAATCAATCTTGTGTGTGCGAGAGTATTGTTTTTTTATTTTTTTTTAAACCCAAAAATTTTTATACCAAATTTTTTCAGACTAGAAAAAAAAAAAAAAAAAAATTTTTAGATATTTGCAAATAAAATTTAAAATAAATTTGAAATTGAATAAACGCTAAAGACGGTTTTTTTTGATTGTGTGTATAATAATAATAATAATAATATAAATAATAATAATAATATATAATATAATATCCATAGGATATTATATTATATATTATTATTATTTATACTCAACAAATAAATAATAATAATAATATTTATACTCAACAACAAATAAAAACACACCAAGCAAACACCATCATTGTGGGCTGGGTTTTTAAAATTATCAACTATTTTTATTTTTTTATTTTTTTTATTTTTTTTTTTCGAATTTTTTAATTCTTTGATAATAACAATAAAATTTTTTTTTTTCAGAGATTTGTTGTGGAACGCATGACTAATTTTATGTTTTAAATGGAAATTGAGAAATATGAAATTTACATTAAATTCAATTGAAACAATGTATATTATTCATATGTGTTTCAAAGGGATTACAAAATCATCAAACTATTTAAACTGCAATAATTTCAATTGAAAAAAAAAAAATCACTCAAACAAATAAACAATAAACAATAAACAATAATAATAATAATAACCAACTTTTTTAAAAATGACAACTCTCTTTGATTTAATAAATTCAATTGAACAACAACAAAACCAATATTACAAACAATTCTATGGTAGATGTGGTAGTGGTGCTGCTACTCAACAACAATGTAAATCAACAACAGCAACAGGAGCAGAAGTAAAAAGAATTAATATTTTACCAAATCTTGATATCACAGAAACCAATGAAAATGTCACATTTGAAGTTGAATTAGCAGGTGTGTCTAAAAATGATATCGATATTGAAATTAAAGATTCAAAATTAATTATTCAAGGTGAAAAAAAGAAAAAGTCATCTATTGTAGTAGCTCCATCTTCTCCAGTAGTAGTAGTATCAACTTTAGAACAACAACAACAATCTAAAAATGAAAGTGAACCTTCAATTGAAGAATTTGAAGATGATGTAAAACCAAAAACAACAACAACAACCATTAATAATAATAATAACAATACAACACCAACTCCATTACCAAAAGTTGAAGAATCATTACAAACTAAAAAATACATTTCCGAAAGAACATTTGGTAACTTTAAAAGATATATTGACCTTACTAGAATTTTACACACATTAGATTTAAATTCAATTAAAACCGAATTCAATGATGGTCTTTTAACAATTACAATTTCAAAGAAACAAGACTACTCTTCAAATTTCAAAATTACTTTAAATTAATATAAACATGTGTCCTTTGTATTGTTTGATACACCTTTACATCTACACATTGTTTAATAGATACTCTTTGTAAATAAAAAATAAAATAAAATAAATTAAAATTCCCCTTCAAAAAAAAAAAACACACACATTTTGAAAAATATATTTTTTTTTTTTTTTTTTCATTATAAATCATTTCATTATTATAAACAGCGCACACTAATTACATACACACACTCAACATCCAATTTTAATTTTAATTTTTTTATATTTTTTAAGCGCAATATTATTCATACATTTAAATGTCATCTGGTATAAAATTATTATCATTGTTAAAACTTTTAAAAGGTATGTAGATTTTACTAATATAGTATATATTGCTTAATTATTAATAAAAATGATTCTCAATACAGATGAAAGAGGATATACAGAATCAGAATTGGATAGAGTATTAAAATCAAGTTTATTGGAAGAATCATCAAATAATGTTGCAAGTAATAATTATCGAGATGAAAAGATTTGTATTTTTTATATTCAAGGAAATTGCAAAAATGGAGAATCATGTAAATTTATACATGGGGATTTATGTGAAATCTGTAATAAAGCAATGTTGATTCCAGGTAACCCAGAACAAAATAAACAACATATTTATGAATGTGTAGTCAATCAAGAGAATCAAATTAAACGTCAACAAGATTCACAAAAGCAATATGAATGTGAAATTTGTTTTGAATCTGTAGTAGATCAAGCTAAAAAGTTTGGATTACTATCAAATTGTAATCATAAATTTTGTTTACAATGTATTAGATCATGGAGGGTATCAGCAACTCAATCACACAATATAAATCGTGAACAAATTCAACATGTTCGTAGATGTCCAACCTGTAGAAACATTTCGTTCTATATTATACCATCTGATGTTTTTGTAATTGGTCAAGATAAAGAAGAAATTATAAATCTATATAAATTAAAGCTTTCAAATATACCTTGTAAATATTTTGAACAATTTGGTTTTTGTAAATTCAAAGAAAGTTGTATGTACGCTCATATTTTAAATGAAAATAATTTATATCATCAATTATCATTAAATAATAATATTTATTACAATCATCATAATGATAATGGTGAATACGGTGACAATGATGACAATGACGAAAATGAAGTTAATGATTATAATGATGATGAAAATTCATCACCAAATGAAAATTAAACCTTTGACCAGTGGTTTTTTTTTCTTTTTTTTTTACCACAAAAAATTCAAAGAAACAACTTTTTTTTTTTAAATCCTCAAAAAAAATATAAAAAATATAAAATCTCCAAAAAAAATCAATAATCAAATAATCAAATAATCAAATAACCAAAGTATACAATATAAAAAAAGTAAAAATACAAAAAAAAAAGAGAAAAATAAATAATAGGACCAAGAATATACAAAAAAATAGTTCAACTATTTTTTTTCATTTTTTTTTTTTTTTTTTTTTTTTTTAATTTATTTTTTTATTTTTTTTTTTTTTTTTTTTTTTTTTTTTTTTTTTTATGAAATTTTTTCAAAACAAAAAAACTATTTTTATTTTTATAAACAAATAAACTATTACAGTAATAATAATAATAATAATAATAATAATATGACATCATTATCATCATTATTACCAAAACCAAAAAATGTATATAATAATGAAGAGGAAGATCCACTCTTTCAAAAAGATAAAAAAAAGAAAATAAATATAAATAACGACGAACAACAACCAATTAAATTAAAAACAATACCACCTTATGGAAAAAGAAAAGGATATTTACCGAAATCAATTGAAGATTTTGGGGATGGTGGTGCATTTCCAGAAATACATATTGCACAATTTCCATTGGATATGGGTAGAAAAGATAAATCAAATAAAGCAGGTAGTAGTGGTAGTAATAGTGGTGGTAATGGTATATCATCAGCAATTGTACCAGTTAGTGTTGATTCAACAGGTAGAATAAGACATGAAGCTATATTGGGGGCAAAAGGTAGTTTACATGCAACATATAAAGATTTAATACCAAAACAGTTTACAGAAACTGATTTACAAAGACCAGATGAACAAGAAATACAAGAAACATTGGATAGAACAAAAAATGCATTGGAAAAGATTGTAAATGGTAAAATTAAATCATCAAAATCCACAAATTTAGTTGAATCATCATCGAAAAAAGGAGCAACCTATATTAAATATACACCATCAAATCAAAGTGGTGGTACAGAGAATGGTTTAAATTCAAAGATCATTAGAATGGTTGATGTTGCAGTTGATCCAATGGAACCACCAAAATATAAAATTAAAAAGAAATCAAAAGAACATGGATCACCTCCTGCACCTGTAATGCATTCGCCAACTAGAAAATTAACTGTTCAAGAACATCAAGATTGGGAAATACCACCATGTATTTCAAATTGGAAAAATCCAAAAGGTTATGCAATTTCAATTGATAAACGTTTAGCATCTGATGGTAGTGGACTACAAGATGTTGAAATCAATGATAAATTTGCTCATTTCACTCAAGCACTATATATCGCTGAATCAAATGCACGTGATGAAGTTAGTGCTCGTTCAGAATTGGAAAGAAAATTGGCACAAAAAGAAAAAGAAAGAAAACAAGACATGTTACGTAAATTGGCAGAAGATGTTAGAAATGAAAGATCAGGTATCATTCAAAAAAGACATACAGGTAGAAAAGATGAATCAAGTGATAGTGATAGCAGTAGTGATGATAGTGATAATGAAAGAAAATCAAATAATAATAAAAGAACACCACCACATAACAACAACAACAATAATAAAAGAACACCACCACATAATAATAATAGAAATAAAAGTGATGATGAAGATGAAGATAGATATAGAATAAAAGATAATAGAGATAATCGTGGTAGAGATTCAAGAGATAATAGAGATAATAGAGATTCAAGAGACTCAAGAGACTCTAGAGATTCAAGAGATAATAGAAGTAGCAGAGATAGAATTGATAATTATAGGGATTCAAGAGACTCAAGAGACTCAAGAGACTCAAGAGATAATCGTGGTAGAGATAATAGTAGAGATAGAGACAGCAGAGATAATCGTGGTAGAGATAACAGTAGAGATAGAGACAGAGATAGAGAAAGAAATAATAAGAGGTATGATTCATCATCATCATCATCATCATCATCAGAAGATGATAGCGAAGATGATAGAAAAAGAAAAGAAATCAAAGAGAAATTATCAAGAGATAAAATTAGAATGGAGAAAAAGAGAGAATTGGAACGTGAATATAGATTGGAAGCAAGTGGTAAAAAATCTAAATTTAATAGAGATCAAGATCGTGATATAAGTGAAAAAATAGCATTGGGTCAAGCGGGTGCAGGTGCACAAAGAACTGAAGATTCAATTTACGATCAAAGATTATTTAACCAATCTGAATCATTGGGTTCAGGATTTGGAAATGATGAAGCTTATAACGTTTATTCAAAACCATTGTTTGGTGGTGCTGTTTCAAATTCAATTTATAGACCAAAATCAAATCAACAAGAATCAACTTCAATTAAAGATGTTTTAAGTAATAGTAGATTTGGTGATTCATCTTCTTCATCCTCCTCCTCCTCTTCAAGACCAAATAAAGAATTTAGTGGTGTTGATAGATCAAAAGAAAGATCTGGTCCAGTTGCATTTGAAAAAGAGAAAAAGAAATCATCTGATCCATTTGGATTTGAAGATTTTAGTAAAAAATAAATAATTCAACTATTACTTTAAATATATATTTAAACAATTAATTAATCTATTTTGTATCGTCGTATTTATAATCTAAATTTGTTTATTTTATTTATAATTTTAAATTAATTTCAAAAGCAAAACCATTTAATTGATCTCTTGTTGAATATTTTAATGGTTTTACAATTGAACCTTCAAAATAAGCTGGTCCCATATCAACGGAAACACCAGCACCAATTGCATTACGTACTTTATTTGGTGAGAATAAATTGTTAAAATTACTTTTGAAACCATTTGATTTTCCATCTTTATTACCTAAAGTCAATATAATATTTCCCCAACTATGGTATAACATAACATTTGCATTATCATTAATTTTATAAAGTAATGATGTTCTTGCTGTATAAAACCAATTACTACCAATATATGGTGATTTATCATCTTGTGTTAAACTTGAATCTACATATCCTGGGAAATTAAATGATTTACCATTAAAGAATCTATCTGAAAATGGAATAAATGGTGATTTATTTGAACTAAAATTAAATATACCACCTGCTGAAATATCAATTTTAAAGTTCTGTAAAAAAGGTATATAATTAGTACAACAATATATAAGTGTATATGTATATATTACAATATGTATACACTTACAATCATTTTATATAATGGTAATATATAAGATAAATTTAAATTTGATCTAAAGAATGAACAAGATGATAATAATGGTAATGATAATTCTGATTGTAATTTACCATAGAATGCATTTGATGGATTAATTAATTCATTTGCTTTAAAAAATTTATAAATATGACTTATACTTGTTTTATAGAAACTACCAGTATGTGATTTATGTTCTCTATTTGTATTTTCCAATGGAATTGATATATCACTATCAGATGATTGAATAGAGAATAAATGATTTAAAAATGAGAATGAATATGATAATGAAGTTTCATTAGTTCTAAAATTTTCAGATAAAATAATTGGTTCAATCGATGTTTTTGATAAAGATATTCTACTACCATAACGATCTTGATAGAATAAAGTACCATTTAAATTTTTGTATATACCAACATTAAATTCCATACCAACATTACCACCTTTACCAAATGGATTTGCTAATGTTAATTTTGATTGTGTTGTTTTATCAGTGTTTACTGATACACCAATACCAATACCACGTTCTTTTGATCCTACTTTAATAACTTCATTTTCTTCATCAATTTCGAAATATCCTTTTGTAACAACACCTTCACTTTCCATTCTATCAACTACCATTTGTAAATAATCTTCCAATTCATATTTTCTAACTAGATCTATATCTTTAAAGTATGTCTTTTTTATAAATTCATCTGTTGATTTTATATTTTCAAATTTTAAATATTTATCCATCGTTGTAAAGTATTTAATGTGCAATTGAAAAAACGACAAAAAAAAAAATGCGAAAATTTTTAAAATTTGGAAATTTTATTTTTAATAATTTTGAATTAGGAGATTTAGTTATCTGTTTTATTATATTACTTTTTAAAAGTTAGAAATATAAATAGATACTATTTTAGTTAAGTACTCGGATAATTTAAAAATAAAAAAAAGTGATTTATACAGATGACTAGGGGTTTTTTTTAATCAGAAAAATTGTGGTTTAATTGCTGTAAGGTCATCTTATCGCTTTATCTCTATTGTTTACACATTTTATCATTTTAAATGATGATCTTTTATTAAATTAAATTACAAATTAATTAAATTGTTATGGGATGTGTGACATTGTTATTCTTTGAAACTAAACAAAATTTTTTTTTTATTTTATAAAAAAAAATTAAGGAAATTTTAAAGATATTTTATATTTGGTGGTGTGTTTTCTAGTAAAACTAGTAATTTATTTATTTAAATATTTATTAAATTTATTTATTTTTGATTAAAAATGTAATCAATGTGTTTAATAATCATCTCTTCAGTAATTTTCCAACCATCACCAAATGTACCAAATGAATTTAGCAATGCTTTTGTTTTTTTAGAAACATTAAATATGGGATCTAATAAATAATTTTCAAAATTCATTGAATGAATAGATTTTAATTTGATACAAATTTTGTTTGTAGATTTATATACTAACTCTTTCCATTCATTAAAATCAATTTGATTAAACCCATAATGATTTTTAAATAATAATAACATTTCTTTAGTTGATTGATTATCACCACAAACATTGTAAAGATTTAATTGATTGGATAATGACCAACTACAATCATTTAAAACCAAGCAAAGAATGTTATCTGCAACCCAAGATACAGGATTACCCAACATAATTAAATCAATGGAAGGATATTTTTCCAAAACAAAACAAGATTGAAGAAATAAATGAGTGAAATCACTACTGTGGCCAATACCAGTTTCTGGGTTTGCAAATAAACCAGGAGGTCTAATTAACATTGAAGGTACTCCAAGTGTTGCTGCTTCAGATAATAAATTTTCTGCTACAACCTTGCTTTGCATGTAACCAGATGGTAAGTTATCAATGTTTTCAATGGATGGTAATATCAATTCATTATAAAATTCTTGACCTTCTGGTAATATAATTTCATTAATATCAACCTTTTGATGACAAAATACAGACATTGATGAAAAGTTTATCACTTTATTTGGGGGGTTGGATGTAATTGATAATTTAATAATTTCTTTGACCCCATTTACATTTGTTTGTTTATTTGCATTATAATCTGATGTTAAATTAATATCCGCCGCGGAATTTATAATTAAATTGATATTATTTGATATAGTTGAATATTGTTCTTTGGAAATACCAAAATTATTCAATGTTAAATCACCAACAACCACAACAATTTTTGATAACTGTTCAATTGTTAATTGATTATACAAACGATGATGTTTTAAATTATTTATAATTTCATCCAATGGATTAGCACATTTACTCTTATTTCTAATTAAACAATAGACAATTGAACAATTGGATAGTCGTAAAAATTTTCCCAATATATGTACACCTAAAAATCCAGTTGTACCAGTTAAAAATACTTTGATATCACCGAAATCACTACTAACATTTACATTCGATAACATATTAAGTGATTTTATTTGATTTACAATTGATTGATCCAACTTCATTTCATTTTTCCAAAATTCAATTTTAGATGTTTCTTTTACATTTGTAACAAATGAACCAGTGTTTAAATTAAAATTTGATGAATTTTTTTGTTGTAATTTAATTTTATCAATTTGATTTTTTATAATTTTAATTGAATCATTAATTGAGTTAACTTGTAATTGTTGAATCGAAATTATATTTGGATAAAATTCTTTTTCACCTATAATTAATTTATTAATTATTATTAGTATATTATATAATATATATATCAAATTAATGTTAACTTTTGATAAATTACACCAGTTTTTTATTTGAACTATGAGTAGTGAATCAGCACCATAATCAATTAATCTAATTTCTTTATTTATTTTCGATGAATCTATTGATAACAATTCTGAAATTTTATCCAATACTAAATCTTCAACTGATATGACATCACCTGAAATAATTTTTTTTGTTTCATTTTGTTGTTTAATTAAATTTAAGTTATAGTCAAATTTACTTTTCAATGTTGAACCCATACTTGTAATTTTTTTAAAATTAAAACTACACAATACTAAATTTGTAGTGGAATTTTGTAATTGTAAATCTAAAGAACCCAACAACTTATTAATTGAAACAGGATCAACACCTTGGCCATCCAACATTTCTGCAATCGAATCATTTCTTGATACAAATCCAGTTGAATCAATTAAACCATAATTTGTTGAAATTGAACAAAGTCCAATCGATTTTCTATACCTCGATAATGAATCAATAACACAACATGATGAAACGTAACTACATTGATCCGTTGAACCTAAAATAGATGCAAATGAAGATGCCAATACAAAATTTTTCAATTTCCAACCTTAATAGAGAGATTATGTAAATTAATTGCACCCATTGTTTTTGCTCCATGTGAAATTGATAAATGTTTCATTTCAATTTCATTGACTTTACATGCTATTTGAGTAAATGCAAAATGGAATATTGAATCAATATTTTTAATTGTTGGATTATTCAATATTATTTCATCAATTGTTGAATTTAAAGATTCAGTATCACCAACATCACAGCTTTTAAAATGAAATTTAATATCACCACTTCTTGAATTTGAATTTATTAAAAACTCTAATTCCCATTTAATCATTGATTTTGATATTATTATAATATTTTCAATTGTACCATTTTTAGAATATTTTAAAATCCATTTTAAAATATGTAAAATTATTCCAGATTGACCGGTTATTAATATATTTTTACCCAAAATATTTTGATCAATTTGATAATTTGGTTTTAAATAATTATTAAAATTAAATTGTTTTGATTTATCATTTTGTATTAATTGAATTTGTTGTTTTAATAAATCTATATCATGATTTATCACAAGTTTACCAATATGTTTTCTTGTATTTAAATATTCAATTGCATCTTTAACATTTTCAATTGAATATTTAGTTATTGGAATAATATTCAATTTACCACTTTCAATTGCTTTTGTAATTTTTAATAAAATTTTACTGATATTATGTTTACCAATTGAACTTAATTCAATTGTATGATACCCATAATTATTTTTAAATTTACTGAAATCAATAAATTCATTTGCGTTTAAATGTGTAATTGATAAATCAATAATTCTACCAGTTTGGTTTAAACATTTAAAATTTGAATCCATATATTCACTTGATGATAATGTATTTAAAATTAAGTCAACACCTAAACTATTTATTTTCTCTCTAATTTGTTTTGAATAATTTCTGTTTCTAGTGGAATAAATACCATTTATAATATCACCATAATTTTGTTGAAGAAATTGATCCTTTTCTAATGAACCAACTGTCACAAATATCAAACCTGTATGATTTTTCCATTTTAATATTTCCAATGCTGCTAACCCTATTCCACCAGATGCAGAATGAATTAAAATTGTTTCATCATTTTTTAATCCACCAACATTATAAATACTATGATAACATGTTAAATAAACAGCTGGTATCGATGAAGCTTGTGAAAATGTAATATTTGTTGGTTTTTGACAAATGAAATCTATTTCAGTAATTAAATGATATGATGTTGAATTTGGTGCTATACCAAGTACTGAATCACCAACTTTGAATTGTGAAACTTTACTTCCTATTCTACTAATTATACCTGAAAATTCAACACCAAATTCTGGATTATTAGAGTCACCTTTTGAATTACACATTTCAGTTGGAACTAATCCTGCGTAAATTAAATAATCTTTATAATTTAAACCTGTTGATTCAACTTTAATTTCAACTTGATTTTGACCCAATTCTTTATATGGTTTTAATTGTAATTGATATTCCAAATTTGGTGATAATTTAATCATAAACATTTCAACATTTTCAAATTGTTCAAATGAGTTTGATTTAAATATATTTTTTAATTTTGTTTCATTTTTGAATCTTTCAAAATAAACTTTATGATTAACAATTAAAAATTCTTTTTGAATATTAATTTCTGAATTTATCAATGGCTCAATTGTATTTTGTAAATTTTGATTTCCCATTATTGAAATTGAATCAAAATTTAGTATAAATAAATCTAATGATTCTTGAAATTCAAAGAAATATCTAGCAGCGCCAATAATTGAAGATGATAAATAATTTGATTGTTCTGAATCACATGTAATTAATACATGTTTACATTTAATATTTAATTGCAATAACATTTGATTGATTTGAATATATTCCATTGTTATTTCTTTAAAATTATCTATTGTTAACAATTCAATTGATTTAACGAAATAAATTATTGATTTATCTGTTAACAAATGTGTATATTTTTTAAATTCTTGAGTATTTGATAAAATTGATAAATTATTATTATTTGTTGAACAGGAAAAACTATTAATAAAATGTTTTGATTTAATTCCATCACTATCATTCCCATAAATAAATACATTTTCATATTGAGTTTGATGTGCCTTTAACAAATAATTATTTGATAAAATTGAAGGTTTTTGAGCTTGAATTACAAATTGATTCCTTTTCATCAGTCATTTTAATTGAAGTAAAATTTGAAAGTTTTAATAATTTTAACCATGTCTCCTGATTCATACAACATCTATCTTTTCTAATATCAGTATCTTCAAATGCCCACCATTGGTCAAATACACCAAATATACTATCCAATATAATTGAATTATAAGGTGGTTCAACAAATAATAAATGTCCTGCTGGTGCTAAAATTTGATATATTTGATCAATACCTTTTGTAATACTTTTAACAACATGTAATACATTTGACATTATTACCAAATCAAAATAGGATGGTGATAAACCTTGATGATCATTTATTAATGGTTGATCTAAATCTAATGATTTGTAAATGATATTTAAATTTTCACTGTATTTTGATAATTTAATTTTTGCATCAGGAATAAATGTTGGTGATATATCACTCCATGTATATTCAATATCAATTTGACTATTTGGATTCTCTAGTAATAATTCATTGATTTTATTAAGTACCAAAATTGACAAAGAGCTTACACCCGCACCAAATTCCAATATTCTAAATACCATTTTTTCATTCAATAATGGTTTAATTGATTGTTTAACAATTTCTGATACTAAATTATTTGATGTAGTAGTTGTTGAATCACTTGTATAAATTTTATCTAATAATCCATTTTCAAATAATGTTTGTGGTGAATCTATTGTATCTTCATCACTTTGTAATGGGAATATTAATTTTGAAATTACTTTTGTTGATTTTAATAGAATTTCACGATTTTTAATTATAGTTTCATTCCAATTGTCAAATAAACTATCTGATTTATAAAAACATTTAATTGTTTCAAATGCAAATATAAATAATCTTTTTCTAATTGTTACCAATTCCATTGGATAATTATTTTCATTGAAATATGTTGCAACAATTTCATTGATTTGTTTGTTTTTTATTTGATCAGATTTGGAAATTTCAGGACATCTTTTTAAATATTATTAAATAAACAAGTTGCAATAAATGAACGATATTCTGGAATTAATAATTTATATTCATCAGATGGAATAAATTCGTCTAGTTTATACAAATTGTCAAATGTTAAAGGATCATCTATTAATGAATCTTTTGATTGAAAATATGATGAATAAATTTCATTTGTTGGATATTCAATTGATAATGAATCTTTAATTGGAATTAATGATTTACAAAATGCACTTTCAATTTCAAATAAAATCGTACCATCATTAAGAAATACAGCTACTGAAGCAGAAAATGAATCTACCGATCTCGAATTTAATTTTGAATAGACATAACAATTTGAATGTTTTGATTTATCTTTTGGAATTCTAGATGAATAATATGTAAACCCTTCGACTTTATCAAAAACTATTTGACATTGATCATTAATTAATGCAATCATACCATGAAAACAACAATCCATAATAGAAGTATTAAAAAATGATGGTGATTCAATAATACTGTCTTTTGATAATTCCAATGATATAATTGATAAAGAACAATCAATACCAATGAAACATTCTCTAACACCTTGAAATATACCAGAGTAATTTAATCCAGTCTTTAATTTAATGTGATCATATAATTCTTGTGTTGATAACTTTGTCAAATTACATTTATTCATTATGATATCATTGGTATTTAATGTCATTATTTCTTCTTGACTTGAATTAAATAATTTAAAATTACCATTTGATGATTGAATCCATTGATTTGTTTTTCTTTCTTTATATTGAAATAAAACTTTATAATCTCTTTTACCAGTAGGGAATATATTTGTTTGTAAACATTGATTTACACCTTCAATTAAAATCAATGGTGTTTTAAATTCCAAGAAACTAATTATTAAATCTTGCTGTTTATATGGTTTATCACTTTCATTTGTACAGAATATTTTTAATATATTATCAATGTATCCACATCCTGGGAAATAGAATTTACCTTTAACTGAATGACCTTTTAACCATCTGAATGGTGACTTTTGAATATCAATAAATGTTTCATATGATTTTATAAATGGCGAGTTATTTGAATTTGGAAATCCTAGATGATCAATTGGTGGGCCATTATCATGGAATGTTTGAGAAATTGTATTTGTCCTCCAATATTTTTCATCGTCCCATTGGTAATTTGGTAAATTAAAATCATTATCAATAATATTATCAATTTCATTGGTACCAAATTGACATTTAAAATTAATATCATTGTAACCTTGACAATATAATTGAGAAATCATTGTTTGAATTTCCAAAAGATCATTTGATTTCTTTTTTGATAATGGAGAATAAACTGAAATTGAATCTGTGAAATAGTCAGAATTCTTTGGTATCATTTGTTTTAAATAAAATTGCAAAGTTGGATGAGGTGCAATTTCAATGAATACAACGTTTTTATCCATTCTATTTGATTCAATGTGTTGATATAAATTTGAAATAGTTGTAGTAAAATAAACTGGTTTTAAAATATTTTCAAATACGTATTCTGAATTGAATGGAGTTGATTCATCAAATAATTTACATGTTACTGTTGAAAATATATCAACTTTTGGAACACATGATTTAATATTCAATGATAAAATCTCTTCTTTAATCATCAACTGACTTGATGTATGAAATGAAGATAATGAACCCAATATTGCATTAAATATACCTTTATCAGATAACTCTTTTGAAATTTCATTTAATGATTGCACATTTCCTGCAATTACAATTGATTGTGGTGAATTGTAACATGAAATTTCAATTGATGGGTATTTAGATGCATAATTTGACAAATATTCGTCAGGGCCAATATTAATTGATAACATTTTACCGGTACCAGTAGTTTTAGATTGTGAAATTGATCTATGATATGTTAAATAACAAAATGTATCTAAATCAATCATACCAGAACAATAAGCTGCTGAAATTTCGCCTAAACTATGACCAACTATAATTGATGGAACAATTCCCCAATGTTTATATAATTCAAATAATGAAATTTGAATTAATAGTGTTGATGGTTGAGTATTTATTGGCTCATGAATTGAAATTTGATCTTTTTCATCAATTGATCTTAATTTCTCCAATACTGAATATCCATAATATTTTGATAATTTATTATCCAACATATCCATTGATCTCTTGAAAATTGGTTCATTTTCATACAATTGTTTACCCATTGTAACATATTGTGATCCTTGACCACAAAATACGAATACAGTTGTTGATTTTCTGTTTTTATTTGATGAAATTGACATATTTGATGTCAATTTACTATTGATTGTATAAAGTGAATTTGATTTTTCATCATTGAATTCATTCCAATCACTTGCAATTTTAACACTACGTTGAATTAATTTTAATGATTTTCTTGAAATTTGTTTCATTACAAATTGTTTAAAAGATGATAAATCATTATTACTATTAGCAATTAATGTTTGATATTGTTTCAATGATGATATTGAATTTGCTGAAAATGGTATTAAATATTTATTAACATTTACCGATTGATTAATTTGATTTGGTGGTGGTAAAGATGATAAAATTAAACAACAATTTGAACCAGTTACTCCAAAATTATTTACAATCATTGTTGTTTTTAATTTTGAGAATGGTATTGGTTGAGTTACAACTTTTAAATTCCATTCATCAAATTTAATTAAAGGGTTTGGTGTTTTAAAATGAATGCTTGGAGCGAAACAACGATTTTTAAACATTAAACAACATTTAATTAATGATGCAATACCTGATGCTGCTTCTGCATGACCAATATTTGATTTAATTGAACCAATTAGTAGTGGATTATCCAATGATCTAAAACTACAATCCATGGTTAATGAGTTGGCAATACTTTCAGTTTCGACTGGGTCACCTGTTGGGGTACCAGTTCCATGGGTTTCAACATAATCAATATCTGAAACACCAACTACACCATTTGTAGATTCTAATGATAATTTAATATTATCAGATTGTGCTGATTTTGAAGGAGAATAAAAATTTGATTTATCAATATTTGATCCATCAACATTAGAGCTTGCTCCATTGATGATACAATAAATATTATTTCTATCATCAATTGCCTGTTTTAAGTTTTTCAATATGACTACACCAACTGTTTCGGCACGTACAAAACCATCAGCATCAGCATCAAATGTTTTACATCTACCATTTTCTTTACTCATTATATTTATTTGAGAGAATGATTTTGAAGCAAATGTATCTAAAATTAAATTTACACCACTTGCAATTGATAAATCTGATTTACCAGTTTTTATAGATTGATAACCAAGATTAACAGCGTTTAATGATGATGAACATGCTGTATCCAATGTTAATGATTCACCATGTAAATCAAAACAATATGAAATACGATTTGACGATGAATTTGCTGTATATGCAAAAACATTTGACAATGTTTCATTTTGGTTTCTATTCATTTGTATATAATCATTTGATGAATTACCAGTAAATACAGGAATATTTGAACCACGTAATTTTAAAGGATCAATTCCAGCATCTTCAAATGCTTCCCATGTACATTTTAATAATAAACGTGAAGATGGGTCTATTTGTGGTGCTTCGCTTGGATTTATACCTGTTGAAGAATTATACACATCATTGATAAATTAGTATTTCTTTTTTTTTTAAATATTATTCTTTGAAATTATTTATAAATCAACTTACCAAAAAAGAGAGGATCAAATGATTTCCATTCATCTAACGGTAATAAACCAGCATGTTTTACATTTATATCGCCATTCTTTATAAAATTATCACTCCATCTTGAATCAGTATCACATACACCATCAAATCCATTAAACAAGTCATTCCATAGTTTTTCAGTTGTGGAATTAGATTCTTTAATATCACCTGATGGAATTCTAAATCCAATACCAACAATTGCTACTTCTTTTAGTTCTTTTTCTTTTTTTAAATTCATTTTATTATTATCCATTATATATATTATGATTATGATTTGTACCCGTTCATCTTTTTAAAATTATTATTATTATTATTATTATTTTAAAAAAATAATTTTTTTAGTAATTAAAAAATAACCACAGATAAATTTATCTGTTTGTGTGTGTGTATTTGAAAGTTTTATTTTTTTGGTTTTATTATAACAGATTTTGAATGTAAGAATATAACAAAAAAAGTAATAAATTATCCCCTACAAAACACCAGACTTTTAAAAATAATAATTTACAATAACAAATGATAAATCATGTTTATATTATCAGCATGTGATATATGAGTAAAATATTTTTTGGTGTGTTGTATCCATTCTTTTTTAAAAAAAATTATAAACCAAAAATTTTACCGAATTTGGTAATTTATTATCATGGTTTTAATTTCGTCTAATTAATGTAGATAGTTATTAAACTTTAGCATATGTTTTCATTAAAAGTGATAAACATTTTAAGGCCGGTTTCTTTACCGGAACCATTTTTACAAAATACCATTACATAAAAAAAAAATAGCGCTTTTGAAACTTTTTTTTTTTTTACATTTTTAATTTTTTATTAACACTCTATTCATATCTTTTTTTTTTTTTTTTTTTTTTTTTTTTAATTTTAATTAAAATTTTTTTTTTTTTTTTTTTTTTTTTTTTTTTTTTTTTTTGACATTTCTTAAATAATTTGACATTATGTAGTAAATGTCTTCATTCAACACCAATGGTAGATTTAGACCAACATCACTATTACCAAATAATAATAATAATAATGATGATAATAGTAATAATAATAGTAATAGACCACTGCAACCAAATATAACATTGAAACAATCACCACAAACAAATATAACATCCACTGCAACTACTAACAATAATTCTAGAGCAGTTGCATCACATTCATCTTCATATAATTCAAATACTTTAAAGTTTACTAGTAATTCATCAAAAAATAATATAAAACCAACAACAATAAATGGTGCTCCATCTAAAACGAAAACAAAACAAAACACAATCACAATCACAACTCCAAATAAATTTTTAGATAATAACAATCAAGTTGGTGGAATTCCTTCACCAAAAACAACAACCACAACCACAACAACTGTAAATAATAACAACAATAATAAAAAAGTGATAATTGAAGATGACTCAAATTTAGATTTTAATTTTGATGAAGAAGATTTCCAAGATCCAATTAGTATAACTCCTACTTCTACTCCAAACGGTAGCTGCAGCAATAACAACAACATTAATAATAATAATATTAATAATAATAGACCACCTATCAATAATTTTAATATATCAAATATATCACCAACTATTAGTAGTATCAGTAGTATTGGGAGTAGTGTAATTACCAATGATACAATAGTTGATGATCATCAATTCAATTTCTTTATTAATGAAGAGGATATTTCAGAATTAGACTCTTCACTACAAAACCACTCTGATTCTATTGTATCTGATAAAACTGTAAATAATAATAGCATACCGAGATCCAATTCGAGAATAACAAACACAAACTCAACATCAAATATACAATTTGAATCTGTAAATTTTGCGCAACAACAACAACAACAACAACAACAACAACAACAACAACAACAACAACAACAACAACAAGAAGAAGAGGAGGAAGAATATTATGATAGAGATTATGAAAATTCAGATAAAGTAGTTTTAGAAACTCAACATCCAAATTCAAATACAAATTTAAATAGTAATTCTGGTGGTGATAACAATATAATAAATAATATAAGGATTAGTAATGAAAGTAATAATTCAATTAATACAAATGACAATAATAATAATAATAATAATAATAATAATAATAATAATAATAATAATAATAATAATAATAATAATAATAATAATAATAACATCAATAACACCACACCCCATATAACAACAGAAACTTCAACTACTCAATCATCACTACATAATAATCATAGAGAATTTTTAGAAAGAAATAATGTAACGAAGATTTCACCAAAACGAAAATCTCCAAATTTAGAAGATCAATCATTTGAAGAGAAAAGGTATCAACTCTATTTATCAAAAGGTATCTACTCTAGATCAGTTACTACTACCCCACCTCTTCCTCATCCCTCTTCAGTAAATAATATCAACAATAATAATATCAATAATAATATCAATAATAATATCAATAATAATATCAATAATATCAATAATATCAATAATATAATTAGACCTGTCATTATCAATAATAACAATAACATCATCGACGACATTATCAATAACATCAGCAACATCAACAACAATATAAATAATAACAATAAACCTCCAATGATTAATTACAACAACAACAACAATAATAATAATAATATAATAATAATAATAATAATAATAATAATAACGAAATAATAGAACCAGTTACTAGATCATTAAAAAGAAAGATAGCAGATGGAGATGAAGAGATATCATGTCCAATTTGTTATGATTACTTTGTTAAACAAGGAGCACATCAAGCATCAGCATTAAAGTGTGGACATATTTTTGGTAAATCATGTATTGAAAAAGAATTTTTATCACGTAGGATGTGTCCACTTTGTAGAAAGAAGTCAACTGCAAAAGATATACTTCCATTGTTTTTACCAAATGGTATATTTTGTATTGAACCGACTGAAGATGCTTTAGCATGTAGGAAATTATTAATTGAAAAAGATCATGAAATTGAAATGTTAAATAGAAAGTTGTCAAGATATAAAGCGAAATTAGATAAATTAGAAAATATTGATCCTTATAAACATAAAGGTAATGGTTTCACTCCAAATATAAATACTACAACAACAACAACAACAACAATATCATCACCACCACAACCAATTTCAAAACAACAAACTAGACCAAATTTACCAAGTTTATTATCAAAACCATCTGTACAACAACAACCAATTAAATGTGATGGATCAATTAATTTTCAAGTTTTATCACTTTATAATAATATTAAAGGATCAAGAGTATTTGATTTTTCAAGTTCAACTGGAATAATTGCAGCAACATATACAAAGAATCAAATTAATTTTGGTATTACTAAATTGTCATCAAAAGATACAAGTTCAATTGATCAATTACCAAATTTACATCGCGGTTTTATAAGAGATATTAAATTTAAAAAAGATGATCCAAAAATAGTTTGCACAGTATCAAATGATAAAACAGTTAAATTAACAAATATAGATACAAAAAGTGAAATTTGTTCATATAAATTGAATACTCCTGGTTGGTCATGTGAATTTGATTCAGATAATGAATTTATATTTTATGCAAGTGATGTTGATTCAACTCATATACTTGATATTAGAAATTTAAAGAAACCAGTTCAATCAATTAAAATGGGTGGAAATGGTGGTAATGAATCAAGTACAACTTTTAAATTGTTATATGTATCAAAATCTGAATCATTAACACCATTATCTGGTGAATGTAATACTCGTAATGGTGGTTTATTTTCTGCACATAATGGATTAGATTATTGGGATAAATCAAGTTTATTAGATGGTAATGGTGGTAATAGTAATGAATCATATGATTTTAATGCAACTGAACAACCAGTTCAATTATTTACAGCTAATCAAGTACCATTAGATGGTAAATGTATAAATATAAATAATGATCAAGTATCTGGTAATTATATGGCATCATTTATAAACACAAATACATATCAAAAGAATTGTCATGTAGTATTTAAACATATGGGTAATGGTACAATTAAAGAAGTTAATACAATTTATACAAATATGAAACAACCCTATTTTTTTAAACCAACTATATTCACATCAAATTTCAATAAACAATGTTACGTTGCATCATCATCATGTGCAATTAATCAACCATCATTATATAAAAATATTAATATTTGGAATGCAACTACTGGTTCATTATCACAAATTGTTGAAACTAATAATGCAATTTCCGATTTACTTCATATAAATTATCAAAATGAAGAATATTTATTAACTTTATCAACTGATGAATTAAAAATATTTAAAAATGAAAATGAAAATTCATCATCATCATCATTATCAACAATAAATTAAAAAATTTTAATTAATTAATTAATTATTACTTCTACTATTACTATTATATGTACAATGGTTTTCTTTATTGTTTTAAATCACCAATATAAAATTCTTCTAAAATTTGTCTAACTTTAATTGGATGTTGATCACCATTAAATCCTTTAGTTGAATCTTTACCTGCATTATTCATAATTGCAAGTCCTCCCATATGTTTATCAACATATTCTGTAACATCATATACCTAATTAAAAATCGAATAATGTGTTGATCTAGATTAGTATCATGATCACTGATGAGGTCATGTTTGTTTTTATCATTGATATATTTACTTTATTATCAATGATTAACCATAAATCATCTTCTTTGTCATGAACTGAGACTTGTTCTGCTGTATAATATGCTTGTGAACCATCTGCATTTTTACCACCTTTAGTTGATTTGGCCTTTGTTGGTTTTGCTACAACCTTTGGTCTCTTTACCTCTGGTTCTGGTAAAAGGTATGTTTTAACTGCATATGCAATAGAAACAAAAACTACAATATATAAAAGTGTATTGGTATCCATATTTTGTGTATATATTTTATTTGATCAAGTGAGTTGAAAAGCGAAAAAAAAAAAAAAAAAAAAAAAAAAAAAAAAAAAAAAAAAAAAAATAAAATTTTTTTTTTTTTTTTTTTTTTTTTAATTTTATTTTCATTTTTTAAAGTTTTTCTCAAAATCATCAAACCACTATACTTATTTTTTAAATAATCATGATACATCAATCAAAAACTATAATTGGTATTGGAAATGATATTATAAAGATATCAAGAATTGAAACATCATTTAAAAGACATGGTGATAAATTTTTAAAAAGAGCATTTAGTGATAAAGAGATTTCAACATTTAGATCATTAATTACTCAAAATGAAAGTACAAACACACTTAATGAAAAAGATCATGAATTATTATCAACAACATCGCTACCAATATCAAGTACAAGTAGATGTTGGGAATATTTAGCAGGAAGATGGGCAGCAAAAGAATCAATATATAAAGCAATTGGAAATCAAGAACGTTCGAAATTAAATTTTAAAAATATACAAATTTTAAATGAAACCAATGGTCGCCCATATGTTGATCTATTGGAACCAACATTCTCATATTTTAAAGAATTGGGTATCGATAAAATTCATATCGCAATTTCACATGATACAGACTATGCAATTTCAAATGTAATATTAGAATCAACAAACAAAAATAACAATGATAAAACTGATTAGTAATAGCTAGTATTGTCAATTAATAATAATAATAAATAAATTAATGGATAAGCTAAAACGTATCCAATTGATTACAACAACTTTTTTCATTTTTTTCAAATTTTTTCTATTTTTTTTTTTAATTCTTTTTTATACCAAAACAATACAAACAAAAATGAGTAACAAAGTTTTTTTAGGTGGTTTATACGATAGTATTGATAGTGATGAAGATGATAATAAAGAAAAGGTTGAAAATACACAAATATCCACAAATAAAACAACTCAAACAATGACAACAACATCAACAACACCTATAAAACCAAGTGTACCACAAAAACTACAACAATCTTCATTATCACCAACACAAACAAATACCGTTGGAGGAGTTAAAATACCACCAAAACTATTACAAGCACAAGCATTAAGAAATAAAGCGCAACTTAAAAAAAACCAAACCCCAAAACTACCAACAACAAACAATGTATCAACAACTAATAAATCTCAAATTTATAATAATACTGAAAATAATAATAATAATAATAATAATAATAATAATAATAATAATAATAATAATAATAATAATAATAATAATAATAATAATAATAATAATAATAATAATAA
>JACAFY010013515.1:0-13611 GCA_015252635.1 Dictyostelium capitatum | reverse complement strand
AATTATTATATATTGATTATTGTTGTTGTTGTGATTATTATTATTGTTGTAACTATAAAATATGATTACTTTTGCTAATATTTTTTTTGCTTCATCCAATTTTAATTTTTGTTCGTCTTCTTTTTCTTTTTTATCTTTTTCTTGTTTTTTTGCAATCTCTTCATACTTTTGCTTTAATGATTTCTCTTTATCATCTAAATATGAAGGTGAATCTTTTTTAGAGCTCATCTTTTATAAAATATGTATATATGAATTATTATTATATGTTTATGTGAATGCGACCGTTGTAAATAATGAAAAAAAAATAAAAAAAAAAAAAAAATTGAAAAAAAAATTAAAAAAAATTAAAAAAAAATTTCAAATTCTAACGACTAAATTTGTAAGACAAAAGATATTTTTAGAAAATGAATGTGTGAACATAATAATTCATATGAGTGTGTGTACAAGAGATATTTTATTTATATTATTGGTTATTATTATTATTATTTGATTATTTTCTTTGTTGTTGTTGGAAACCACCTCTACCCATTGGACCACCAGGTGGGAAACCTTGTGGTGGCATATTATTAAATTGTTGTGGACCTCCAGGTGGAAAACCTTGAGGAGGGAAACCACCTCTACCCATTGGACCACCAGGTGGGAAACCTTGTGGTGGACCATTATTAAATTGTTGTGGACCACCAGGTGGGAAACCTTGAGGAGGGAAACCACCTCTACCCATTGGACCACCAGGTGGGAAACCTTGTGGTGGGCCATTATTAAATTGTTGTTGTGGTGGTGGTCTATTCATTTGTGGATTCATTGGACCACCTTGTTGTTGCATATTATTTAATGGTGGTGGTTGATTCATTTGACCTGGCATCATTGAATGTGGTGCTGGACCACCAATACCTCTAACTGGACCTGTTAAACCAGACATTGGACCTGCACCCATTACACCACCACCTCCCATTGGCATTCCTCTTCCCATTGCTCTACCAATACCAGGCCCACCTGGAATTTGTGGTGGCATTTTTGAAGTTGCTGCTAATTTAGCTTCTTCTGGTGGTGGTGCTTCAACTGACATACTTACTACAGTTTCACCTCTAATCAATATCATACCCAATGTTCTTTTTTCTTCTCTATCTTCTTTACCCTTTTGTTTAATTCTTCTAAATTCTTCTGCATCACATATAACAACATTCATATGTTTATCAAATGCTAAAAATCTACCAACAATTACTCTACCATCTTGAATTGTTACTCTCATTCTATAATTAATGTATTGTAACATTTTACTACTTTTTGGCATTCCACTCTGTACAGAATTTATTATAAATTAGTATATAATATGTGTGTTAATTATATATAATTAATATAAACCCATACCATTTTATCTAATTATATGTATATATTGTATAGTTGTCGTTTGTGTTTTTTTTTTATTAATTTAAGATTATAGTATAAATAAAATAATCTAACAAAAATTGATACTATGATAACTCTATATTTCTATAAAATATGAATTAAAATAGTTATGTTGTATGTGATTGTGTGTTATTTAATGAAACAATCAATGAAATCAAAAAAAAACAATAATGAATGAAAAAAAAAAAAATGATAAAAAATTAATTTTTTTTTTTTTTTTTTGAATTTTCATCAAATGAACGAAAAAAATGAAAACTTTTATTTTTATTATTATATGATTGATCACACAATACTCGAGAGTTTGAAATTTAGTTTTTTATAGATTTTAAAATAACTCAGCTATCATACAACGAATACCACCACCACCAACACTTTGAATTGTTTGAATATCTTTAGTAATAAATCCAGAACAATTTGAAAGTATAATTTTCTTTTGATCATCAGTGAATGCATTTTGAGAAGATTTTGAACAAACTAAATATTTATCACCAGATTGTGATTGAACTTCAATTACATTACCACAAAATTGATTAACTTGATCTTTTGAAATATTAATTATAGTATGTGTTTTTGATAGAGTAGATTCAACATGTTGTCTTTGAGTTTTATCATGAATTGAATCTAAACAAATTACAGCAATTGATGTACCAATTGCCATAATTACATTTGTATGATAAACAATTTTATCATTTGAATCATATGAATCAAATGATACTAAATTATAACCCATTCTATTACACCATTCTAATGCTAATTCTTTATTTGAACGTTGTGAAATACAAATATATGCATTTTTATTTACTCTATCCAATACAAATGATCCAGTACCTTCTAAAAAGATAGATTGATTTTCACGATCTGAATAATCTACAATGTCAATTTCAGAATTATGACGTGTTTTTAAATAATCAATAATGTTTGATCTTCTTTCTAAACGACGATTTGGATGACACATTGGATATAATACTAATGTATCTTTACCAGTTGTATTTGACATTTCTAATGCTGAATGTGTTGAAAACCAATTATTTGGGAATAAACAATCTGGTGTTTCAATTCCATCACCACGTGGTTGAAATAATTTAATATCAACACCATGATTCTTTAATTCATTATAATATTCTGTAAATTCATTTACACCCATTTTATGAACATCCATATCTTCTTTTGGTTTATTCATAAATGTGTTATCACCAATTGCTTGAACATTACTTTCAAAATGTGTTGGTTCAACCATTAATATTGATTTACTAGATTGTTGTCTTGACATTGTGTAGATATTGTATGTATTACAATTATGTATTATTATTATTATGAAAAATGATATTAAAAAAAAAGAAAAAAAAAAACTTACATTGCAAAAAAAAAAAAATTAATAACAATTTCAAATTTCTAACCGAATGCCAACCATTCACTCTGGTTAGAAATTTAAAAAAAAATACAAATATATAAAATAATTATTATTTTTAACATTTATAAAAGATAATAAGATTTCTTTAAATAAATTTCAATATCTCCAAATAAATGTTGTGTGTATTGTATAGTTTTATAATTTTATGTACTTATAAATATAATAAACATTGTTTATATTAATGATAGTGTTGATATGTTAATTAATTACAAGTGTAAACCACATTAAAATGAGATATTCATTTCACTGTACACTTGTTTCTCTCTTTGTGTTCATGCTATGTAATTTCTCATAAATTAAATTTTTTTTTTCGTTTTCGCAAAATTTTTTTTTTTTTTTATTTTTTTAATTTTAAAATTATATTATAATTCCAACAACACACACATAAACTAAACATATAAAACATCGATAACATGTCAATTTTCACACCAGTAAATAATAAAACACTAACAAATATAGTTGTTGTTAGGTATAAAAAAGGAGCAGCAAAGTTTGAAATTGCATGTTATCCATCAAAAGTACAATCATATAGATCAAAAATGTAATTATTTTGGGTTCTCTATATTAAGGGTACATATCTAAAATATTAATATAAGGTGTCTCAATTTATTACAGAGAAAAAGATTTAAATGAAGTTATTCAAATTCGTAGAATTTTTACAAATGTATCAAAAGGAATTATTGCAAAAAAGGATGAATTATTAAAAGCATTTGGAACAGATAATGAACAAGAAATTCTATTATTAATTTTAGAAAAAGGTGAATTACAAGTATCATCTAAAGAACGTGATAGTCAATCAGATCAAACATTTAAAGATATTGCAACCATTGTAGCAGAAAAATGTGTAAACACTGAAACACAAAGACCAATACCAGTATCAATCATTGAAAAAGCAATGAAAGATGTACATTATTCAATTCATCCAACTAAATCATCAAAACAACAATCACTTGAAGTAATTAGACAAATTTCAGCAGTAATTCCAATTCAAAGAGCACAAATGAGATTAAATATTTCAATACCAACTAAAGAAGCTAAAAGTTTAAATCGTGATAAATTAATGGTTTTAATCTCTAAAATTGAAGAAGAAGATCGTGATGATGGTTTATCAATTGTTTGTTTAGTTGATCCTGGTTCATTTAGAAAAATTGATGAGTTGGTTAAAACTGAAACTAAAGGAAAAGGTTTTATTGAAATTATGAATTTAGCTGTTGCAAAAGAAGGTGAAACTAAAATTAATGAAACTGGTAAACAATCAACTTCAACTGCTACAACTACAACCACTACAACAACAACATCAACTGCATCATCTTCAAAATAAATATTTAATATTTTATTTATTAAAAACAATAATAATGGTACATACACATATAAAAAAAAAAAAAATTATTTATTTTCTCTGTCTGTGGTAATATAAAAATTATTATTCTTTACAGATTTGTATTGTGTATACACAAATATAGTTTTGTTTTTTATTTATTTCACTAATTAGTCTAAATTCTAATATTTAGCAAACATGTACCAATTTGTATTAAATTATTATTTTAATATGTTTTATATTTTTTTTAATTTATATTATATTATATTATTTTTTTTAAAATTTATTATTATTGTTGTTTCATTGTATTACTAGGTATTTTTAAAATAAAAAGAAATGTCAAATGATACAAATTTTAAAGTTTATAATAAAAAGATATCAAGAGAATTAGTTGAAAAAGATAAACATTTTGATAGTAATCCAATTAAAGATTATACCAAATTTTATAGTATAAGAACATTATATCCATTTCAATTAGATGAAATAGATCAAATATCAAATAATGATGATTATACAAGTAATGAATTTTATCCAGTATCAGAGATATCAGTAAAATTCAATTTCATTGAACAAGAAATTAAATTTACAAATAATGATATAACGCAATTACAATCAAAAGATAATAATAATCAATTAATAGAATGGATAAAGAAATTAGTATTTACACACCATGGTAGTAAATTAGATATTGTATTATGTCAAGGTTCACAACATGGATTAGATAGTGTTTTTAGATCAATATTTGATAGAAATGATTCAGTTATAATTGAAAATTATACATATAATGGATTATTTAATATTACAAATCCAAAAGGTGTTAATTGTATTGGAATCGAATCTGATGAACAAGGATTATCACCAAAACATTTAGAAAAAGTATTAAAGAATTGGAAATTAATTCACAAAGATCTCATTTTTCCAAAAGCAATTTATCTAGTTCCAAATGGTTCAAATCCAACAGGTCAAATTATGAATTTAACAAGAAAGAAAGAATTATATAAATTGGCATCAAGATTTAATTTATTAATAATTGAAGATGATCCATTTTATTATTTACAAATTCACCAACAAGAGGAAAAAGAATTATTTTATGGTAAATCATTTTTAGAGATTGATAATGATAATCGTGTTATTAGAATTGATACTTTTAGTAAGCTATTATCAAATTCATTTAAAATTGGATACGTTACATCATGTACAGCATTATTAGAACCTATTAAATTGGAAATTACAAATTCAATTATAAATCCAAGTGGTTTACCTCAAATGTTTTTATTGAAATATTTTTCAAATTTATGTATTGATAATGATATTATTGGATTTAATTTACATGTTGATCATTGTCGTAAAATTTTAATTGAAAAAAGACAATTTACAATTTCATTATTTCAAAAACATTTACAAGGTATCATTGAATATACACCACCTAAAGCTGGAATATTTTTTTGGGTAAAGTTGATTGGAATATCATGTTCAAATACATTTATCAGAAAGTTTATTTATCCAAATCACAATATTACATTTGGGATTGGAAAGAATTTCTCTGCTACACCAAATATTAAATCACCATTCATTCGTATTAATTTCATTCAAAATCCATCAAATTTAGAAAATTCATTAATTATATTATCAAATGAATTAAAAAAAGTATTATCCAACCATTAAAATAAAATATTACAATCATTATCATTATTATTACTAGTTCCTGTTGTTTATTTATTTAAAATTTTAATTAATACACCTGGATCACCAATTGTAGCATCCCAACTTTCAAAACCAAGATCAACTAATTTACTCTTTAAATTTGTTAATTGATCATCAGAGGTATCTTGTTTTAACAAGGTAATAACACAACCACCACCACCAGCACCAGTTAATTTTGTATGGAATCCCAATGATTTAGTTAATGAAACAATTGTATCAATTGATGAATGACCAACACCATAACAACCAGATAATAAATGTTGATTCATATCAAACATTAAATCCATTGTTGATTGAAGATGGTTGAAATCTTGATCCATATGATACTTATCAAATGCAACAATACATTGATTTGAAATTGTATCTATTAAATTTGAAACTGGATCAATTAATGTTGGGAATAATTTTGATCTTTGTAATACACCTTCAACCAATGTTTTAGTTGATCTACTAACTTTTGTATTTGTAATTAATATTCTTAATGGTGGTATACCATTATCCAATATTTTATAACCACCTTTACGTGTGAATGTTAATGCTTTACCAAATGTAGAAACCGCATTATCAATTCCAGATGGGGTACCATGCATTATTTTTTCACCTTGTAATGACCATGTATTAATCAATGATAATTGTTCAGTACATGGTGTATGATGTTCAACACATTCCTTACAACCACCACATATATATAAATCCAATGCTTTTAATAAACCTGCACAAACACTAACACAAAATGATGCAGATGAACCCAAACCTGCACCAATTGGTAAATCTGATGAAAACTTTATATCCATTGGTTTATTACATTTTGTAAGTGCACAAAATAAAAATAAAAATGTATGAATTCCTTTAATATCGACAACCTTATTTAATTCATTTATAAATAATTCATTACATTCAGTTGGTTTTAATGAATCAATATCTAAAATAATAGAAGTAAAGTATATGTATTAATATACATATGATGTTATTGTTGTGTTTATAATACATACCATTTGGAAAGTGATTTAATGATTTAAATTCATTTAAATCCCATTCTCTTACACCAAAACCAGGTAAATTAGGCATATCCAACAAAAGACGATTTTTATTATTTGGTGTAAATGTTGCTGTTGTTCTTAATGATAATGCAGATGCAATTGCTGTTTTTTCTAATACTACCGCATGTTCACCAAAAAGTATAATTTTACCAGGTGCTGATACTATAGTATACAATTATATTTGTATTAATATATTTGTGGTTTTACAATGACTATAGTAATATCATTTAATGTTGAATCATTACCTTGAATTATATTATCTTGATTTGATATCATTTTATGTGTGGTGTTGATATTTATATATGTTGGCGCTTCCAATTAAATAAATAAATAAATAAATATATTATTTTAATGTTTTATTATTATGACTGATTATATATATTTTATTTAAAACACACAACAAATAATTAACAAAAACACACCAATGGTTTATGACAAAAAAAAAAAAAAAATTTTTTTTTTTTTTTATTTTTTTTTTTTTTTTTTTTTTTTTTTTTAAATTCAAATTTTTTTATTTTTATTTTTTTTTTCCAGTTAATATAAAACTATAAACATAACACATAAAATGTCAACAGAAGAAGATGTATTAGTATTTGATAATACTATGAAAAAAAAGAAAAAGAAGGAAGTCGTTGCACAAACTGGTACGTCTAAAGCGATTAATGGGTAGTTGTTGGTTTATGTTATTTATAAATATACTAATTATTATTGAACAAATATTTGCATACAGATGAAGAGAAAAAGAAATTAAAATCAAAAACATTAGCAATGATGACACAACAAGAAGATGAACAAGAAATTGAAGACGAAAAAAAAGAAAGAAGAAAGAAGAAAAAGGCAGCATTATTAGCAACAACTGAAGGTGTTGAAGAAGTACAAAATGCAAATGAAGGTGCACATGACGAAGATATTGAATCAGAATTTATGGGTGAAAAGAAAAAGAAAAAGAAGTCATCATCATCATCATCAGCAACAAAAGCAGCAGCAACCACTACAACAACCACTGAAACAACTACAGAAGAAACAGTTGCATCAATTGATGGTGAATCAACTGAAAAAACAATTACAACATCTGATGGTGAAACATTTGTTCAAGGAAGTATTCCTTGGTTAGGAACTGAACGTGATTATAAATACTCTGAACTCACATATAGAATTTATCATCTTTTACAAGCAAATAACCCAGATTTAATTTCTGATAAAAAACATCAAATGAAACCACCACAAGTTATGCGTGAAGGTACTAAAAAAACAATTTGGGCAAATTTTGCAGAAATTTGTGGAACGTAAGATCATCTATCATCTATCATAATCAATTGAACACAACATATACATGTGATCATCATGTCAATGTATATATATGATAAATACAAAATATACTAATATAATAACATATATACATAGTCTTAATCGTAAACCAGAACATGTTTTAACATACGTATTTGCAGAGTTGGGTACAAATGGTTCAATTGATGGTAACCAACGTCTTGTTATTAGAGGTAGATTTAAAACATCACAAATCGAAATTGTCATTCGTCATTATATTGCAGAATATGTTGCATGTCGTAATTGTAGAAGTCCAAACACTATTTTAGAAAGAAACAATCGTTTATACTTTTTATGTTGTAATGCATGTAATTCTAAAAGATCTGTTGCTGTCATTAAGAAAGGTTTGGATGGTGTTGGTAAAAAAGCTCCAAAGTAAGTAAAAAGATTTGATGTTAATTATATCATATGATATTCATCATATATATATACTAACACCAAACCTTTTTTTTAACAGAGAACAATCATAAAACTAATAAATTTAAAAATTATATAGCAATAATGACTATTGTTTAATAATAAACAAAAAAAAAAAAAAAGAAAAAATAAAACAAAGAAAAAAAAGAATGATATTTTAAAAAAAAAAGAAATGTTTATACAACTACTATTTATTACATGATTAATTATTTATCGTTATCTTCATTATTATTATTTTCAATTTGTGGTAATGTAGTATCTTGGTTGTTATCAGTTGTTGTTGTTTCAGCATTTGTTTGAGAATCAATTTTATCAGTTATTTTTTCAACGTTTTCAAATATTGCACCATCTTCTCCATCTTTTAATTGTTTATCATCACTGTTGTTGTTGCTATTTTTGTTGTTGTCATTATTATTATCTTTATCATCAATTTCACTTTCACTATCACTATCATGTTTTCTTCTTCTTTTATCACCATGCATACCTTCTTGTTGTTCTTCTCTTTTTTCAAATTTATTTGAATGTGATGATGGTGAAGATGATCTATGTGATGATGTTGATGATTGATATTTTTTATTGTGATGATGTTGATTACAATTTGATAGTCTAAAACCATGTTTTTCAGCCAATGGTGATAATTGAAAATATATATTTGTTTTTGAATTTACAGTTTTATAATTATTTGAACTAGATAGAATTGAATGATGAAGATTCCAGGTTTCTTCAAGTATTCTATCTTCAAGTTGTTGTTGTTTTTTCAATAAATCATCATGTACTCTTTGTTCTCTTTCTAGTTGTTGTTGTTTTTTTAATTTCTCTTTTTCCAATCTATCATTCTCCTCTTGATGAATAATTGATTCAACTTTCAGTTCAACTTGTTCTCTCTTTTTATCAGATGTTGTTTTCTTAGTTATATCTTTTTGAAAATCTTGTAATGTCTTATTTAATAATCCAACAAACATTCTACCTCTTTTTTGTAATTCTGGATCATTGTTTATTGGTTTTTTATTTACAACTGTTGTACCACCTTCAACTATAGATTTTGTATCAAGTTGTTGTCTTTTTCTTGATCTATCATCATTATTATATTGATTGTTTCTATTTGACTGTTGGTGCTGTTGTTGTTGTTGACCGTATGTTCTTTTTAAATTTGAATTGTTACTGTGATGATTATCGCTGTGGTTGTGTTTTTCGTTTTCACTAAATCTTTCAAGTTTATCATCAACTCTTAATTTCTCTTTTTCTATTGCTTTTAATTTATATACCAAATTTGAGTGTTGATTTTTATAGCTCATTGTCTAAATTTATTGTGTTTGTTGAAATTATGTGTGTTGTAAAAATGAAAAATGAAAAAAAAAAAAAAATTTAAATTTTATTTTTTTATGTTTTTTTTGAAATTTGAATTAAGCAAGGAAACATTCCGTTAATTTTTTAAAAATTTATTAATTTTATTATTTATGTATATGAGAGATAAAAAGAGATAAAAACATTACTATTGTTGTTGTTTAAAAAAAGTATTTATAAATTAAATAAACTACAAATAAAATAACTAAACTGTTTATAGCAGGTGATATATCAAAAATGTGAATTTGATATTGATCATTTGACCAAATAGCTTTCTTCATTTTTAATACTTCAACACTTGTAGAAGGTACATATTCTCTTGGACCATATAAATGATACTTTGTACCAGATTTACGTGAATGGGATCTCAATGTTGATCCTTCCATTAATGATTCTTCAAAGTTTTCCAAAACTTTAACGTATACTGCATCTTCAGGTTCTAAAATCAATACAGATTCAATTTGTTTAAATGATTCACCAGGTTGTAAAAAGAAATTACGTGGTCCTCTAACTGTTAATTTCTTACCAAGTTGTGGTGAATTTGTTTCTTGATCAAATGGATTTTCAATTACAACATATTGTAAATTTGTTAATGTAGTTACTGGTACTACTTTTTCAACGGTTACTGTTGGTTGTGGAATATATAAATTTGTATCTTGTTTTGTTAATAACCATCTTTCACCTTTTTTTCTTTCAACACCATTTGAATCTGTGAATTTCTTATCAGCAATAATATGTAATGATGTATTATCATCAAGTACAAATGGTTCTACAATTGAAACTAACTTTTCATATGCATCTATAATGTATGGACCTTCATTTAACATTAACCATTCATCACCTGATTTTCTTTGTTTTTGATACACTTTATCTTTAAAGTCATTTGTTGCCATAAGTCTCAAAGCGTTATGACTTTTAACAATGAATGCTTTACGTACTTCTTTAACTTGTTCTTCTATACGTGGTTTATATGTTGCTGGTCCATAAACTAACCATTCTTCACCAGCATTTATAAGTTTGGAAGTTTCTGTATCTAAAAAGTCTACTAACGCTTTAATTACAATTGCTTCATTATTCAATACAATTTGTAATGGTTGAATTTTACCAATTATAATTTCACCAGGATACAATGGAAATGGTTCAGGTTGTTCAAATCTAATTTCTCTATGACCATGTCTTAATTTAGCTTGACCATGTTTATCCACTATTACCTTCTTTTCTGAATCTCTCATAACTGGTGATTCAATACAACAATATTCATTACTTAGAATAATATGATTTTTAGTTGGTTGAACTATAATTTTTTCATGTTCTTTAACTAATAATGATAATGGACCTTCAACCATTTTACACTGTGCATTATTAAATTAATAATTAATATTATTGCCTTCATATACAATATATCTTAATATATAATTTAACACCATACAGTATTTGAATTGGTGTCCATAATATGAACATAATGTTGTGGTGGAATTTTAGTTAAAAACATAGACATCGTTTAAAAGTATATAATAGATATTGGTGTAGTTATAATAGATATATTGGTGTGCTTGGTACTGAATTACACTAAAAATAATTTAATGGGAGAATAACATTTGATAATATTTTTTTTTATGAAAATTATCATAAAAATAATTTTTCACAGAAATCAAAAATTAATGGTGATTTCAAAAAAAATCAGATATTTTAATCTCTTATTTTTTCTTTTTATTTATGTGATTTTGTTTGTTTGAATTTGTATTATTATTATTATTATTTTGTTTTTTTTCTAAATCAATTAATTCAGATGATAATCTTTTACAATTTTCGTTGTCTAATTTAACACCTTTATCAAGTACAGAAATTGCACTTTTAATTGATAGTATACCCTTTTCTAAACCAACCAAAGTAATTAAATGATAACCAGTTGAATTTTCATATTTTGTAGACTCTCTTAAATGATAATGCGATCTTTCGATATCAATATCAACACCAGAGAAACCATTAAAAAAACGAAACCCTAATTCTGAATGAACTTGACCAAGGTATTGTGATGTATTATCTGTTGATGTTGGTACCGATTTTAATGATGCTTCAAATAATAAATTATTTGATTTAACATAATCTTTTTCAAGTTGATCTTTAATACCATCTGTATAAATCATAGCTAATTCATATAATGTTTCAATTGTTCTTTTACCATTTGATAATTCATTAATATACCATTTGAAAGTACCTTCTTTTAATTCTTCACCACTATCACCAATAATAGCAGTTATTTCATCTGGAGTTACTTTAAATCTATTCTTTAATACATGTTTTAATGTCATTGATTTATAATCAAATGTTAATAACCCATTTTTATCATCGCCATTACTATTTTTACAATTATCTTCATATTCAACCAACTTATTTTCAACGTAATTTAATAATTGATCAATTTGATTTGATAATTGTTTATTTGAAGTTGATAATTGTTTTGCAGTTTTTAAAAATTCACAACTAATACCATAATCACCTTCCAATGTAAGTATATCTGATAAATTATAATAATTTATTGGATTTGATGGATTGAATGATAATGAATATTTTGCATTATCATTTGCTAAATTTAAAAATTGTTTATAAACTATAGTGTATACACGTTCATTATCTTTACCACCTTCTGAAAATGATTTATATCTAACCAATAATGCAATTGATAAATTTAAATGTAATTTTGATTTTAATTCAAATGAAATTGATTCAGAGTATACTTCTAATGCTTTTGCATATGTTTCACATTCTTTAACTATTTCACCATGTTTTCCATATTCAATACCAATATTTAATAATTTTAATGCTTCACTTTGACCACTAAAATATTTTAAATAAATTTCATCATCATATTGTACTTCACCAGTACTACTACCACTACTACCACCATTTAATATATTTTCGATATTCTCTTTTGTAAAGTAAAATAATTTATCATCACCGTTACTACTTGTACTTAATTGTTGAATATATTCTAACATTTCATTCTTTATATCTAAATATTTTATATTTTCATCATCTGTATTTTCTTCTGATCTAATTAAATTATGTGTTTCTGTAAAGTGATTTGGTTAGTACATATTTATGAATTTATATATTGTATATACACGCTAATAAATACACCTACTGAATAATTTTTGAATTATATTGTTTTCTTTATCGATTTTTTGTTTATTGATTTTTGAAGATTGATATTTAAATGAAGTAAGGATAATTGTAAGTGCTGATAATGACCAATTTGTAATGTTACCAGTTTCAATTGATCTTTTATCATGATCTGATAATTGATTAACAATAATTGTGTTACTTTTAATAAATTCTATATATTCTGGTTTATTATTCTCCCATTTTTTACCACTTTCTAATAACCATCTATCTGAAAATATATCTCTATATATAATTGATACAATTTCAACTAAACATTCAAATTTATATTGGTTCAAAATTTCGTTCATGATTTTTGTGTGGATAGACGATAAAAAATTTTAATTTTTAATGGAATATGAAAAAAAAATTAAAAAAAAGAAAAAAAAAAAAAAAACGAAAAATTAAAAAAAATTATTTATTTTTTTAAATTTTGTTTTTTTAAATTATAAATTTATATAATATATGATCTGTCTATTAAA
>JACAFY010013504.1:0-20142 GCA_015252635.1 Dictyostelium capitatum | reverse complement strand
CCCCATTTTTAAAACCCCCCCAAAAAAAGTTTTTTGTTATTTTTTTTTAATTTTTTTTTCCCAAAAAAAAATTTTTATATACAAAAAAAAATTAAAATTAATTAAAATTTTAAAAAAAAAAAAAAAAAAAAAAAGTTATCGTTTCGGTCGTTATTTTTCATTTTTTTAAAAAAAACACAATATACACAAACAACTAACGACTACTATGATAAATAGAATAAATTTAATAAATAAAATTAATAAAACAAATATATTAAAAACCACTAAAAAATGTTATTATATAACCAATAATCATAATGTTGATAATATATTTTCAAAGAAATCACCAATTGATGCAGAAAAAGGAACTATTAGAGATCAAGAAACCATTCAAGAAGAGATAACAATGTATTCAAATAGTAAAATACCAAATGAACAAAAACGATCAGTTACAGATTTTACATCATTAAAATTAAATTCAGATATTGAAGAAGCAATGGAAAAAGCATATTTTGAATTTAAATCTGGAAGATATGAAGATGCATTGAAACGTTATTATTGGATATTAGCAAAAACACCATACGATTGTAATGTACGTTTACAACGTGCATCAGTTTATGAACATCTTTCAAGATTAGAAGATGCAATTGCAGATTGTAACATTGTCATTAAAATATCACAAGATGGTGAATCACTTGCAGAAGCATATGTAATTAAAGGTGTTTGTCAAACAAGACAAGAAAAATACAATGAAGCAATTGTATCTTTTGAAAAATCATTACTTATCATTCCAAATTCTCAAGTAATTGATTTAAAAAGATCAGCTGAATCAAGATTATATCCAGAACAAACAATGATACCATCATATCAAGATGATTATGAATTTTTCAATGATATTACAAATTCATTACAAGGTAATGCAGAAATAAAAAAGAGTCAAGTACATGGTAGAGGTATTTTTTCAACAAGAGATTTCGAACAAGAGGAATTACTATTTGAAGTACCATCAATCGTTTCAATTCCAACCGATTTGGTTAAAAATAAAATTGATAAACATGATGATGGTCATTGTTATAATTGTCATTTATCATTTAAACCATTGGAATTGGAAAATGAAGCAGAAATTTCGTCATCTAGAGAATTCTATAAAATTCAAGATACCCTTTCTAGAATGACAAATTTACCATTGGGTGAAATATCAGGTATTTGTTGCCCAAAATGTAATGAAGCTATATTTTGTTCAAATGAATGTAATGAACAAGGAATGAAAAGACATGAATTGGTTTGTAAAGGTACAAATCATCACAACAATAATTTTCTTACCAAATTTTATCATGAAGTTTCAAAAATGGAAATTGAAGAGAAAACATGTTTCTTGTTAATGTTGAAATTATTTTCATTACAATATAATGCTGGTAATCAAGATGAACCATTAAGAGATATGGAATTAGATCCATTTATTAAAAGATTAGTACATTCAATTCCTTCAAAACATCAATCTTCAAATTTAACTCGTGTAGACTCAAAAATGTATCAATTATACAAAGGTATATTTTTAAATCGTCATATTTCAATTGAAATGTATCAACGTGTTAAAAGTATTGTTGAAATGAATGCATTGGTATTTCCAACTTCAAAAATTCAAATTTTATCTGAAAAAAATCCACAAGACGAATTGGGTTGGACATTTGATTTCCAAGAAGTTTCAGAACAACAATTACTTTCATTACCAATGCAAGCTTCATTTTTAAATCATTCATGTGAACCAAATGTGTTTATTGCCACACCAGTTGTAAATGATAAAAGTATACGTTTTTGTTCAAGAAGACCAATTAAAAAAGGTGAAGAATTATTCATTTCCTATTTAGAAGGTTCAAATATTGATACTGAAACTAGAAGAAATACATTAAAAAATACTCATTCTTTTGTTTGTAATTGTGTTGCTTGTACAAATAAAAAAGTAATAAAAAATTTAAGTTTAATTGATTAAAAAAATCATTAATTTAATCAATCAATATATAAAAACTCTTGTTCATATGATTTATAAATGAAATATCTTTAAAATTTCATGTGTAATAATCTAGATTATTTTTAGTATAACATAAGAATTTAAATATTTCCATTTTATTTCTCAGAAAATTTAAAATTTTTTATGGAACAAAAAAATTTAAAAATAATGATTAATAAAAATTGTTTAAAAGGAATATATTTACAAATGTATAATCAAATTCCAATTTCAGAATATTTAAAATTTGATTACATTGGATATCTTAAATTAATTGGACATAAATCTGCAGTTACAGCAATAAAAGTAATAAAAGATAAAATTATAATATCTGGATCAAAAGATGGAGAATTAATAGTATGGCAATGGTCAGATGATAGAAATTCAATTGAATTAAAGAAAAGATTATCAGGACACAGAGAACAAATTTCAGATATTATCACTTGTTTTAGTGAAAAAGATTTAATTACTTCATCACATGATGGGACTATTAGAATTTGGGATTTACAAAATGGTGATAATTATAAATGTAAAACGGTGTTAACAGGTCACACTGATAAAGTTTTATCAATTTCAATTTCTTTAACAAACATGTTATTTTCGTCATCTCAAGATCAAACAATAAAAATTTGGGATTATGAAAAAGGTATTTGTCAATATTCAAAAACTCCATTACTTTCAACATCCGCATCAAATTCAGTTGTATCTTTAGTATATTGTTTTAGTGGAAGTAGTGTAGTTGGTCACCATTACTATTACTCTGATAATAAAGGTAATATTCAAAAATGTCAATATTTCCCTTTTAAAAAAGACCAAATTAATGATGTAAATTGGATTTCATTACCAACAACAACAGCTACAACATCATCATTGTCATCATCTTCATCATCATCTTCATCATCTTCAGGAAATGAAAATGGTTTCAAAACAAATAGTTTAATAATATCACCAGACTTTAGTATATTTGCAATTGATAGTAGTATAATAACAAGCAAAGATAAAATCAATATGTTTAATCAAAATTATGATCAAAATGAACCATATGACCCTGATAATAAACAACAATCATTAATTTATATATGGGACATAGGGAAAACTGATGAACCAATTTTAACCTTTGGTGGTGTTAAAGGTAATATTGAAAAATTAAAATTCTCACCAACTAAATATATGTTATTTGCAATTTATAATGATTCAATAGCAATTTTGGATTTATTAAGTTTTAAAGAATTACAATTTTTCTCGAAATTATATCAACCTCATAATTATATTTCAAATAATTTAGATTTAAAATCAAAGAAATTTAATTTTCAATCATACAATTCACCAAAACCTTTAGATCATATTGAAAGAATTAAGTTATCAAAATGTTTATCATTGGATATAGACTCTAACAATTGTATTTATATTGGTCACGAAAATGGTACAATCAGTGTATATAAATCTGACTACATTCATAATTACACTATAGTAGATGATCAAAAATAAATAAATAAATAAATCAAAATTCGTAATTACCATTCACAAACTTTTTTTAAAAATTTTAATTATTATATTATTATTTATTATTTTTAAAAATATCTAATTCTATCAGAAATTTGTTGATATTTAACATGAGATTCATCAAATACAACTTGAATAATTTCTAAAGCAGATTTAAAATATTCCAAACTTTTTGTATGAGAACCAAAAGTAAATTCAAATTCAGCCAATGAATTAAAGATATCTGCAATTTCAGGATGGACAGTTGTACCAAATTCAGTTTTTAAAATTTGTAAACTTGTTGAATAAAGTGATCTAATTCTATTTAATTCCAATTCATTTGAAGAGAATTCTCTTGGATTTGGTAAATTTTTACCTTTTGCAACAAATACATCTGCCAATGAATTTGAATAAATTCCAATTTTAACATGATTTGCACTATATTGATTTGTAATTATTTCAATTGCTTGTTTAATTAAATCAATTGATAAATCAAATTGTTCCAATGAAAATTGTAATAAACCTTGACAATATAATACTTCGGCATATTCTGAATGTTGTTTACCCAATGATTTTGAAATAATATTTTGAGCTTTTCCATAATATGTTTTTGCCATTTCATAATTACCCAATTTTCTATAACAATCACCAAGATTATTCATATAAATACCATTTTTAAAATGATCTGATCCCAATGATTTTACAATTATAATTATTGCACGTTTATATTGTGATTCAGCTTGTTGATATTTTGATTGTTTTTTATAGACCAACCCAATTGAATTTAAAATTTCAGCAACTTCAATATGATCATAACCAAGATTTTCTTGAGTAATCAATAAACAACGAGAATAATAAGATTCTGATGTTTTATAATCACCAATTTTACGATAACAATCTGCAAGATTTAAATTGAAAAATGAAATTTTCAAATGTGATTTACCAAGTGAACGTAATGCAATTGTAATTGATTTCTTGTAAAATTCAATTGCTTCTTTATATTGTGATTGTTTTTTACGAATTAAACCAAGATCATTATAAATTTCTGCAATTTCAATACAGGTGTCTTGATTTAATTTTGATTTCAATATTTCCAATGACTCGAAATACAATGATTCAGATTCTTTTAATTTTTCTTGTTTTCTTAATGCATCTGCAATATCACATAGAATAAAACCATATTCGACATGTTGTTTACCATGAATTGATTCGATAATTGATAAACTTTTTTCATAATTTTCAATTGACTCTTGATAATTTCCATTCTTTTTATGAACCAAACCCAAATTTTTATACAATTCAGAAAAACAAATATCTGTTGATTTCTTTAAATTATTGTAAATCTTTAATGTTTTACTATAATATTTTAATGAAATTTCAAATTTACCCAATTTTCTATAGATATCACCAATTGATTGAAATAAATCACCCAATTTAATATTAAAGTAAATTGGTTCACTATCTGAACTGAGTTTAATTTCATCTTTTTCATCATTTAAATCTGATTGATTATAACCAAGATATCGATAAATTATAAATAAAGATGATTTATAAAATTGTAATGATTTTTGATAATTTGTTTTCTTTTTTAATATTTGACCATTTAAAATCAATGATTCAACTATACCAATATTTTCTTTACCATAAATTGATTCAGAAATTGATAATAATTTCTCTGCTTGATATTCAGATTTATCAAAATTTGATAATTTTATATTTATCAATACCATTTTCTTTAAATCATTTTCAACAGTTGAATGACAATCACCATACAATTGAATATGATATTCTTGTGATTTTTCAATGAATTGATATGCATCTTCATACATTGATAAATGTTGAAATAATGAACCAATATTAAATGTTGTACTTGCTAATTCTTCCAATGGTGGATTTGTATTACAATATTGCGCCCATTTAAATTTATATAAATTTATAATTTCTTTGTAATTTATTGAATTTATACCAATGAAATTCCAATATCTATCGATATTAGTTTTACCAATTTCAGATTTTGATAATTGATTAATATTTTCTAAATCCAATAAAAATTCTTGTAATTTTGATTTATCATTAACTGTTTTAAGTATTCTTGGTAAATATTCAATTTTTCTTGATATGTTCCCATTGGAACGATTTTCAAAATGATCTGATAAACCTGATAATAATTTAGATTCAATTGGTAATAATTGGTTTTCTACTTTTGAAGAAAAGTATTTCAATGCAATTGATAATTTTAAATATGGTGATAATATTTTAAAATAATTTGAACCACCACCAATTGTTGTAAATAAATTACGACATGCTGAAAAGAAACCAAATGATGATTTTAAACCAAGTACTGATAATATTTCATCTTCATATAATCCATTTTCTGATAAATAAATTAATTGGAGTACATCTGTTACTAAATTTGCTGGATAACTTGTATCTGATTCCCAACGTTGAAATAATAACATGTAAAAATTAAATATCATTGCGCTTGAACAAAGTATAATCATTTTTTCATTCAATGTATTATATGAACCAATTGTAACAAGCTCACCCAATACACTTGATAAAAATAATGGATCTGAACATTGCTTTTGATATTTTTTAAGTATTTCAACTTGTACCAATGATAATTCTTTTGAATATAATGAAAGGTAATTACGTGAAAATTGTAATACTTGATCTTCATTTACAAATCCAGTTAAAACATCTGTATTTTTTTCTTTATCCAATTGGAAATAATCTACTAATTCTTGATAATTATCATTGTAACATGATAATACAATTTTTACATTTGATGGATATTTCATTGGAATTAATTTTGATAATACTTCTGCCAATGTTTGATTTTCATCTTTTTCAATGGTATCAATTGAATCATAAATGATGATTAAATTTTTACCATCTTTTGTTGCAACACCATACCAATAATTAATTTCTTCAATAATTGATTCGGGATCATCTGATAATGGAATTGATACATTAAATTGATGTTTAATAATTGAAAATAGTTGACGTAGTAATTCAATTGAATTTTTATTATTTGGTGTTATACCAATATAAAAACAAACTACCAATGTTTTTCTTGAATCAATTAATGGATTAACTGATAATTGTTTAATCCAATTTGATAATACAGTTGATTTACCACCACCAATTGATGATGATAATAAAAATGGTTTTGGATTATCTGTTATTGAATTATAAATATCTTGATTCTTTATAATAAATTGATTTAATTTATCAAATGAATAATTATTTACAAATTCAATTGATAATAATGATTTACAATATGATACATTTTTTAGTAATTCAAAATTTAATTTCTTTTTCTTTAATTCAATAATTGTTTGATTTGATGATGAACATTCTGAATTAATTGATGTAATTAATGATGTATAAATTTGAGATATTAAATTTTCAATAGTTGTAAATTTATTTACAATTTTTGAATGATTTGTATTTAATGATAATTTTAATTCATCCAATTTTGATTTTGATAATGGTGTTTCAATAATTGTTGTTGAATCATTACTGCTACTTGATGATGATGATGATGATGAGTGTGATTTAAAATAAATTGAAGATTTTCTTTTTGAATTTGATAATGATTGTAAAATTTCCAATTCTGTAATTGATTTACCATCATGTTTTTCAATCCATGGGAAATACATTTTAGCCAATTTAAATGATTCATCATATTCTGGACCTTCACACCAACCATATCTATCACCAATTAAAGAAATGAAATAATTACTTGAATTTACTTCTTCCAAACATGTTGCGATAGTTGATTTCTTTTCAATATCTCTACTATCTGAAATACCCCATCTCATATCAACAAAGTTGAAATCAATATCACGATTATTACAAAAATCTCTTATCTCTGGTACCAAATATTTGATCAAGTATTCTCTTTCCATTTCCATATCTAAAAATGTTGATGAAATGAATAATTTAATTTGTTTTTTTTCAATTTTAATTAAATCAATTTGATTATATGTTAATGTTGGTGTTGATGATGATGATATTGTTGCAGTTGTTGGAGTGGATGTAGTAGTAGAAGATGATGTTGATTTTAATAAATTTAATTTTAAATTTGATAATATTGTTTCAATTGATTGAGTTGATGATGATGAGGAGGAATCTGTTGTATAAGATGATGAAGAGGAAGAAGAAGAATCACCACCATTTATTGAATCAATTTCTTGTTTTTTATTATATAATATGAAATCTTTAATTGATTCATAATCTATATATCTTTTATTTATACAATGATTTATAAAGTTTATTGATATTATTTCAGTGTTTGGTGATTTAATTGCTGTTGTTATTTTAATACAATTCTTTTCAACAGATTCTTTAGTTGTTAATAAATATTTTACATTTTTATTAATTTGAAATGCAACATCTCCACCATATTGTTTAATTGTTGATTTTAATGTTGTTGTTTCTGAAAATGATAGTCCCAATATATAAAATGATAAATCTTTAAATAATGTTGGAATAACCGGTAATATTGGTTGATCACTTGATTGTTTTTTCCAGCTCATTATATTTATAATATAAACTATATATATATATATATATATATTTATTTAATTTGTTAAAAATGATAGAAAAAAAATAAAAATAGTTGATGTGAAAAAAAAAAAAAAAAATTTAAAAAAAACTGAACAATTTCAGATATTTTTGTAAGAATATTCTTTGAATTGATTGAAAAAAAAGAAAAAAAAAGTACGATAATGTGTGTTATATAATTGTGTTGCGATGTTTTCTTTATTTATTTAATTAATTTTTGATCTACTTTTTTCAGAATCATAAATTTTAATTATTTTACCGGTATCAGTTTCAACTCTTAGGTCAGTGAAATTCCAATCATAAAAGTTTGCAGAATTTTTATTGAATCTAACATAAACTACACCTTCTTGAGCACCACCATCATAACCAGCAAATAATTCATCTTCAGGTAATACAATTGGTTCAGGAATTGGAGCACCTTCTTTTGCTTTTGGTGGTGGTGGTGCAATGTAACGTGAAATTGGTATTCTTAATGTTGTCCAACTTTTATAACCACCTTCTTCATTTTGAACCCATCCAAAAATTGGATTAACAAAACATTTATACCATTTTAATCCTGTAATATGACCACCAAATTCTCTTAATACATCTACATCTTTATCAATTGCATTCATTGTCATTTTATATGGCATTGTATTTCTAAGGTATGATTCAAAAAATAAAAATCCAATTGAACCTGCTATACTTGATATAATTAATGTCCATTTAATTTTACTAATAATCTTTTGTGCTAATGTTTTTGGTGGTGGTTCATTTGTATTTGTGTTATTTGTGTTATTTGTGTTATTTGTATTATTTGTATTACTACTATTTTCATTTGTTGTTTCAGTATATTCGTTTGTTGTTGGTGGAGCAGTTGTTGTATTTGTTGATGATGATGTTGTAGTTGTAGTATTAATAATAGTTGTAGCTGTATCAATTGGATTTGTTTTAATTTCTTCAGTACTTGTAATTGGTGAATCTTTTTTTTCATTATTTATTGGTGATGGTTGTTGTGAAAATAAAAACTTATTATATGTGAAATATGTTCTATTTGTTGTTGGTATAGTTGAAAATTTATTATTTGTAAAAATAATTTGATTTCTTTTATTTAATTTTATTCCATTTTCAACCAATTTAAATAAATTTTTAGTTTGGTTCATCATTGTTGTTATTGTTGACAAAAAATTAATTTATAAATAAAATGAAAAATTATTGTCGTGTTTTTGGTAAATTTTTTTTTTTTTTTTTTTTTTTTTTTTTTTTAAAATAAATTATATTTTTTTTTTTTTTTTTTTTTTTTTTTTTTTTTTTTTTTTTTTTTTTTTTTTTTTAAACGTAAAAATTATTTTTTGAGGTCTTTTATTAATGAAAATACTATTAAGCAATAGTATTTGAACAAATTGCAGTGAATTTGCCATTAACAGCATAACTTGGTGGTGAAGAATCACATTGGAAATATTGAACATCAATTGGAGTACCTGTACAATTTTTACCATTGTATGTTGTAAATGAATTATAAATTTTTGATGTACCAAACTCTGAAAAGGTTCCACATACATTTTTGCATTCTCCCAACTTAATGGTTAGCGGCATATATCCTTCACAATAAATAATTGTAAATGTATTGTATATTTCATTATTATTTTTATTTTTAAATGAAATTAATTCTTCATTAAGTCTATCCATATTTGTAGCTAATGCAATAGTATTAAACAATACCATTACAATTAATAATATATAAAATAATTTCATATTTATTTCTATGATTTATTATGAGTGCTGTGTTTTTTTTGAAATTAATTAATTTAAAAAAAAAAAAAAAAATAATAGTTTGTGTGTTGAAAATAAAAATTAAAAAGATGATGATTTGTTGGGGGATATTATTTTTTAAAAATACAATTATAATTTCGATAATTTATTTAAATATTATATATACAATTATTATTAATTATCATCAAATTGAATATTTGGAGTATTTGGATTAATGTGTGAATTAATTAATTAATTACCATTATCAGATTTTTTTAATCTATTTGCTCTTGAAGAAGTTTGTTTTTTAATTGCGCTGTTATTACCAGAACCATTACCACCAGTGGTATTATTTGGAACGCCTACACCATGATGTGCCGCTTTATTTAAAATGACATCAGGTAAAGAGGTTGGTAAAAATGGAACGATTGACGTGATCATACCAATACCTTTTGATCTACCTTCACGAACGATAAACCTTTTACCAACAGTCAAATATTCAGGTCTCATTATAAACCTGAATTTAACAATTGCTTTATCACCAGTACGTAAATATTCTTTATCCAATTCAATTAAACGAGCAGATTGTACTGATGCACCACAATGAATAACACCTTCAAATCCATGATTAATGGTTGAATTATGAAACAATACTAATAATTCAGCTGTAAATTCCTTAGCAGGTACTGGTTTTACTGATGGATGAATTACAACCATACCTTTTCTTAATTGTTCTTTTTTTACACGTTTCAAAGCAAGTGATGCTGTTTGACCCGCTTTTACTTGTTTAACTGGTAAACGTTTGGTATGAATTGATTTGATTTGAGTTGTATGAAAGTTACCACAATCATCAGGACCAATTAATAGTGTATCATTAACATTGATTGTACCTTTCATAACTGTACCAGAACATACAGTTCCAACACCTGCAACAGTCCATAATGAATCAATATCCATTTGTGCTGGTTTTGATGCTAATGATTCCCATTCTTTTTTAGCAGGTAATAAATTTAAAAATGAACGTATTAAATCCAAACCTTCACCAGTTACACTTGATGCTAAAAATATTGGACAAACACGACCACAAATGAAATTCTTTGCAGCAATTAAAACATCATCTTCATTTTTAATTACTACAGGCAGTTTTCTTGCACCTGGACCTTTTAAAATTTTTTTAATATCCATCATTGTTGTTTCTAATACATTTTCAGGAGCACGATCAATTTTTGTGATAACTACATAAATTGGAATATGTAATGACAATGCAATACCCAAATGTTCTTTGAGCATACCAGTTACACCCATATTTGCACCAATAATTGCCATACAATAATCTGGTACACTTGATGTCATACCATATAGAGTTGTTTTTAAATAACGTTCATGACCAGCTAAATCAACAAATGTAACAATTTTTGAAGATTGTTCACAAATTTCATTTGGTGATAATGAAGTGTGAAGGGAATTATAGTTTACAATTTTACCTTTACTATCGAAACCAACAATTTCTGTACTGATTGAAGATGTTCTACCAGATTCAATTTCATGTTTATGACGAAATACATGAGTTCTAGCTCTACCTCTACCATCATCTAATTGACCACGACTTAATACTGAAAGTAATGTTGATTTACCTGCATCTACATTACCACAACATACAATACGAATTTCAGAGAATTCACCTGTTGAATATTTTCTAACCAATGCTTCAACAACACGACTATTTGGTGATGATCCTGCTCTATCTCTTAATATTGTAACATCACAAGATAATGCTTTTGCCATTTTATTTAATGTTACTAATGATGCTTCCATATCTGAATTGGAAATACCAACAGCACTACCATCATCATTAACACCCAATTCATAAAAACATTCATTACCACCACCTTCTCCAACTCTCCATTTCATTTGTGTTACTAAATGTTCAAATCTATCTGCTGTTGGATTAATTAATTGTAATTTGTATTCAATATTACCACTCTCAATTTCTGGTTTTAAATTTTCAACAAATGGTTGTGGTACTACTGTTGATGATGATGATGTAGTGGTTGTAGTGGTTGTTGTTGTGGTTGTAGTTGTTAACAGTTTTGCTGTATTTGTTTCATTTATTGTTGCTGTATTTGTTTCAACCATGGTTTGTTGTTGTTGTTGATTTTCAATCGTATTATTAACTTGTATTTTATAATCCATTATTATTATTATTATTTGTTTATTATTTGTTTATTTGTTTAATTAAAGAGAGAAATAATTTTTTTCTTTTATTTTTCTCTTTTTTTTTATTTTTTTTTGTTTTTTAAAATTTGTTGTTTTCTCTATTTACTGTCTTTTCTGTCACTCTCTCCTTGCGCGCTCCCTTAAATTATTTAAATGTGTACGTTACAATTTATTATTTTAATTGTTTTTTTTAGTTTTTTTTGTTAAAAAACAAATAAAAAATTAAAATGTAATACGATTTTATGCTATCTTGATTGTAATTGATGGAATTTATTATTATTATTATTATTATTAATTACTACTAACATTCAATTTTAAAAAAAAAATTTTTTTTTTTTTTTTTTTTTTTTTAATTAAATTTTTTGTGTATTAATTTTAAAAGAAAATTTTTTTGTTGGATATTATGATTTTTAATATGTGTGTGGGTTGAAGTTGTCTTTATTTAAAAAAAATATGGCCCAAATAAATTTATTTATGTGTGTGTGTATGTGTTGTTTAAATTATTTAATTAATTAATTTATGTGTATGTGTATAAACAAAATTTTTAAAAAAAAAATAAAAAAAAAATAATGAGCAAAACAGGAGTTAAAGTAACTTTTTTTTTTTTTTTTCCTACATGAATCTATTCTCACTTTTTACCTAATTTTTTTTTTTTTTTTGATTAGCAATGTTATGAGAATTTAAATGTATATTATTTGTTTTCGCATATATTTTTTATCATATGACAATAAATTGCAGTGCGTTGTATGACGATGCATTATTTAAATAAAAAAATTAAAGTGAATTTAATTTTATATTCATTGGGTTTTCATATGTTAACAACAACCATAACTTTTCTTAAGAAGTGGATGTCTGTCATTTTTTAATATTTTTATTTGAATTGAGGTTAAAATTTATTTCTACCAACTTTTTTTTTTTTTTCTCAACTTTTTTTTTTAAATTTCAAATTTCAGATATCAATAAGAGCACCTACAATGACAATATTTATATTTGGAACAGTTTGCATTGATAGATATAGAAAGATTGAATCATTTCCAAAACAATTGGGAACATATACACCAGTATTAAATGAAACTATAATACTTGGAGGTGAAGCATCAAATACATTTGTATGTTTAATTAAATGGATTGATTATATTGGTGGTGATAGATCAATAAAATTAATATCAACTCCATTTGTAAATGATGTTAATGGTAAAACAATTATGAATCTATTGAAACCATATGAATCAAATGTAGTATACACTGATATAGTTGATCCATCACTATCAACAAACGATTCAACGACAACAACAACAACAACAATTAAATATACACCAAGTACAGATATTTATGTATGTGATACAAAAGAAAGAACAATGTTTGGTATTGGATTTCCAGAAGTTGATCAATATTTAATTGATTGTAAACAATTGAATTATAAATTATTAAATGAATCATTACAATTTGGATCAGATCATTGGATATCAGTTGATGCAAATTATCCATTAATTACAAAAGAAATTATAAAGAAATCAATATTAACAAATACAAATTTATATATAATGGATCAAGAAATTGAATCATCATTAAATGAATTATTATTGGAATTACCATCTTCACTTGACAAATATACAGGTAATTTAATATTTCAATCATCATCTGATCATTTTGGTAATAAAGATGGTAATACTGAAGAATTTATAAACATAATGAATAAATGGTTATCACCAGTAACTTCAATTGTTGGTAAATTAAAAAATGTATTATTAATTCTTACAGATTCAAAGAATGGGTTTGGTATAAGTGGTCATTTCAATAATCAGTCAATTGGATTAGAATCAAGTTGGATTAAACCAATTCCAATTAAATCTGAGGATATAATTGATACTACTGGTGCAGGTGATGCTTTTCGTGCAGGTTTAATTTATTCATTAATTTACAAAAAACAATCATTGTCAGATTCAATTCAATTTGCTTCTGTATCTGGTGGTTTAAATTGTTGTAGTATGGGTGGTTCAACTTTAACACCAACATTATCATCAATTAATAATTTATTAAAATTAAATAATAAAAATACAATATAGATTTGATTTTCCTTTTCATTCTTTTATTTTTAATATGTTGCCAATTTATTTAAAATTTATAAATCTCTTGCAAGATATACATGTACTCTTTGTGTAATAATTAACAGTTAACATGGTGAATCATTGAAATTTTTATATTTTTAGTGTGGTGTGTGTGTTTTTATTTTTTTTTTATTTATTTTTATTTGTTTTAATTTTTTTAATGTGTTTTTATCACACACAAAAGATTATTATTTAAATCCTGTTTGAACAACAAGAACAAATAATAATAACATTTTACCGAATAATGTATTATATATGTACTATATATTTTATATTTATTATTATAATTATAATACATATATATTTAATGGAGGAACAAACACATAATAATAAAATAGATGAAAGTTATCGACTACTTGCAAGAATACCACCCCCAAAACCAATGAAACAATGGGCAAAAAAAATATGGGACGATTTAGTTTTAAAAAATGAACAATGTCCTCAAAATAAATTAAAGTTGGAAAGATCAAAACAGTTACTTTTCAACACATTTTTAAAATCAGATTTCATAAAGAATGAAAGACGTAAACCAAATAGAAAAGGTAATAATGCAGTAATCTATTTTGGTAATTTTGCATACGAAGGTGAAGTTTATCGATCAGTTTTAAAAGTATTCAAATCTGGAACTAATTGGCATAGAGAGGTATCAATTCATCTTTTGTTAAATGAACTTTTGGGCGATACAGTCCCAGTAATTTTTGGTTTGGGTAATGGGTTTATCATAATGAATGAAGTAATTGGTAAATCATTAGAAGAAAGCGTATTGATTGGACAAACATTAAACCGTGTTCAATTTTTGAAATTGGTAAATTTTCTTAGATCATTATCTCTTTTGGGTATTCATCATGCAGACCTTCATAATGGAAATATAATAGTAACCAGTGATGAATCTATACAGGTAATTGACTTTGGTTTAAGTAAACTTGGAAAAGAAATAAGTTACTCTTTATCTGATTCACATTTCATTGCAACAAGTAACTTTAAAATAGATGATTCATCAAGAGATAAAATTACGAAACACACTGTCAATGGCATTACAAACTTTGAAAAATTGATGGATGATCTAGTAGAAGATGAAGAAGAAGTTGATGTGTCTATGTTTATTCATAATTCGTTTGGTGAAAGAAAAATTTACAATCAACCAATAAAAAAGGATTCATCATTCCAAACAAATATGGGCAATAAGCGTGTGTGCATTAGTATTAAATATTCAGAATCATTATGGTCTATGAATTATTGTCTAAAATCAGTTTCTTATCCATCAAGGATTAAACATATCAATGGCAATTATAGAGTAAGTTAGATCCCATCGATATTAATCTTAATAGTTTACTAAATTTAATTCTAACACCCTTTTCTATTAAGATTGTTACTTTAGATATATTAAATTCAGAACCTTCTTTTAAAAACCCCCATTATAGCAAAGAAATTTTATTGTGGTACCAAGTTGATATGGATGTTGGTTTTCTATTGCCAATTAAGAAAGATCCAAAATATATTACTGTAAAATCAGCTTGTGATAGTATGACGGATAATAGATATAGATCAATTTATGTTAAAACAGATATTCAAGAATATGCAATTGATCTTGCATTTCCAACAGAAAACAATTTCCAATTTAGAAAAGTCAAAAATCAAAATTTGCCATCAGATAGACTTTACATTTTATTTACAACGAAGATTTCAAGAAATTTGGTTAACAAAACTATTGTGGAACCATTTCATCAACAATATCACTACATACAAATTAGAGAACAACTTTTTAATTTATTTGGTTTAAACAGATGGATAACTTTATTGGACATTTTCAAAAAAAAACAATAAAATATTTAATATTTAATACCATATAATATAGTAATTCATTAATTGGTTTATCTTTTTATTCTTTTATTTTCATTAATTATTGGTGGTGTAATAATTGGAATTGGTGGTACTCTAGATCTAACACTTTTTTTGATATCATTTTTGTTGGTTTTGGAATTATAGTATTTTTATCTTCAACATCTATTTCTTCTTCACCTTTTTCTTCATTTTCCAATTTATCTTTTTTTTCCTTATTTTCTTTTTCTTTATATTCATTTATAAAAGGTGGAATATTTCTTTTTGACATTTTTTTAGCAGGTTTTGGGATAAACATAGTTATTTCTTTTTTTTCTTCTATTTCTTTTCTGTTTTCTTTTTCTTTTTCTTTTCTATCTAATTCTTCTTTTTCTTTTAATATTTTATCTGCTTCCTCTTTTTCTTTTCTTTCTTTTTCTTCCATTTCTTTTTTTTGCAAATCTAATTTCAATTGTTGTAATTTTTGTACAGCTTCTTTATTTTCTTTATCTTTTGTTTCTTTTTCAGTATCAGTTTTTAATTGTTTTAATCTTTCGTTTTCTTTTTCTTTTTCTTCTTTGTCATTTGAAATAGTAGTAGTTGATAAAGTGGTAGTTGGTAGAGGAGGTAGTAGTGTAAATTCAATTGGTGTAGTATTAGATGCAGTGGTAGCAGTGGTTGTTTTTGTTGTTGTTGCTGCTGCTGGTTTTTTACTAGTTGAAGCTCTTTTTCTTTTCTTTTTCTCTTCTGTTGTTGTTTGACTAAGTTGAGCTATCCTATCGATATCCTTTTTAAATTCACTAAATTGATTTTGAACATATGTAGAAAATGCTGATAGTTTATGTGATAGAATATTTAATTCACTATTAATATTATTATTTTCCATTATTTATTTATATATTTTTAATAATATTTATATTCGTTAGAAGGTTTAAAAATAATGAGAAAAAAAAAAAAAACCGTTGCGCTCAACGTTGTTTTTTAAAATTATATTGCATATTAAAAGGTTTGATCCGTTTTTCTTTTATTGGTGCTATTAAATGCACTATCAATTAATTATGTTCTTTTAAAATTTGTTTTAATCTTTGATAACGTTTGGGTATATCTGTATATTTTGAATTTAATTGAATTGCATTATCGTAATCTCTAAAAGCAGATTGTGGATCATTTAATTGTGCGTAAACTTCTGCACGTGTAAATAATATCAACGATGTATCACCAGTATGACTAATTATCAAATCTGTAAGATATGAAATTAATGATTCTAATTTACTGGTTTTTTCAACTGTAACCGATCTAAAACATGCATATTTCTTTTTATTTGTCGGTATCACTTGTGTGGTAGTTGACGTAGTTTGTTTTTTATTATTTACATTTGTGCTTGTTGTTGTTGTAGTTGTTGCAGTTGTTGGTTGTATTGCAGGTGTTGTTGTTGTTGTAGTTGTCGTTGTTGTTGCAGGTGTTGTTGTTGCAGGTGTTGTTGTTGGTGTTGTTGTTGCTGTTGTTGTTGCTGTTGTTGTTGCCGTTGTTGCATGTGTTGTTAGTGTATCGTTCTTTTCTTTCTTTTCTTTCTTTTCTTTCCTTTCCTTTTCTAAATTTAATAATCTATGTCTTTCTTTTTCAATTTCCATTTGTATTAATTTCTCTTGATGACTTTTTGAAAGTAAAGGAGGTGGATTATTTAAATTTGGATTTTGTTGTGGAAATGATAAAAATGGAGAATTTGTTGATGAAATTGGTGATGGATTTGGTAATTGATTTCCATTTGGTTGTTGTGATGCTGTGGTTGATGGTGTGATTGTGGAAGTTGTAGTGGTTGATGTTGTTGGTGTTGCAGTTGATGGATTAGTTGAAATTGATTGCTGAAATATAGTTGAATCATATTGTGTATTTTTAGTTGAATTTAATTTTGCTGCTATAAATGATAATTCAAATGAAACTGATTTCAATGAAAGTTCCAATGTATTTGTAGGGTTGTTTCCTGCAACTGATGCTGAAATTCTCTTTTTTAAATCATTTTCAATCCATTTTAATGCTTTATATAATCCATCAATTAAATCTATTTTAAAGAGTATTTTAATTAGTATATTTATATAATTGATATTTAAATATAATGATGAAGATCTACTTATTATTAATATTAATGATACAAACCTATACTTTCTGGTTCATATTTTAAACCCGCTTTAAAATCTCTAATTGCATTTGCATAATCACCAATTGCTGCAAATGATGAACCTCTTCTTAAATATGCTTTAAATTGTTTTGCTTGTTTATCAATAGACATTGAACAATCTGTAATTGCTTCATAAAATCTATGTAATTTATAATATACAATACCTCTATTTGAATAATAAATTGGGTCCCTAAAAAAAATAATAACAATGACATATTAATAACATGTGATATGATATATAGATTAGATATCTATATACATATACATACTCTGGATTTAACTTTATTGCTTTTGAATAATGACCTAAAGCAGCTTCATATTTTTTATCTTGAAAGTCTGAATTACCCAATAGTTTTTGTTTTGATGCCAATTGTTCACTAATTACTGGTGTATAAAGTGAATAATATTCTTCTAAATCTGACCAACTCCCATTTGTGAATTCACCACAAGGTATTAATGATGGTATAAAATTTGGACTTTTAAATATATTTTGTTGATTATTATTATTGGTATTATTACTATTATTATTGTTACTATTGTTGTTGTTACTATTCTGTATATTTTGAGTTAATTGTTGTTGCTGTTGTTGTTGTGCTTGTTGTTGCTGTTGTTGTAATTGATTCTCTTTATTTTTAACTATTTGTTCTTTCATATATTTTACAAGTAAATGCATTCTACAAGGTTCTTCTTCAATTGATAATAAATTAAAATCACTTAACCATTCTAACTGTATACTTTTTCTGCAATAGACCAAGAAATAAATATTAGTAAAACAATTTAATATAATGTTATACGTTTTATTTATTCATAGATAGTTACATTTTAGCTAAATTATTTAAGGAATAATCGAAAAAATCAGCATTATACATAAACAATGAACCATGTGCATATCTCATTACACGTTGTAATGAAAAGTTATGAGGTGCCAAATTCGTTGCAATTAGATGATCTGCAAATGCTTTTTTAAAATCTTTACTAAAAAAGTATCCAAATGATCTACATATATATGCCTTTATGCAATTTGGTTGAATTGAAATTGCTAATGTACTATCTAAAATTGATTTTTTATATTCCTATAAGGAGTACATACCAACTATATGAGTATTTAATCAATGGTATGATATGAATTAGTTATAGTATTAATATGTTAATACTTACTTGTAATTTTAATTTCGTAATTGATCTATTAATTAATACTACAACTAAAAACATTGGATTTTTAGAAGATGATAATGAAATTGCTGTATTATAATGATCAATTGCAGTTTTATATTTTTCTTTATAATATTCATTATTACCAAATCTAAATGAATATAATGCACTAGTTGGTACATCACCCATAAATGTTTTTTGTTTTGGTGTATTATCATTACTATTGGTGGTGTTATTTTTAGTATTACTGTTGTTGTTATTGTTGTTTACTGGTTGTGTTGTTGAAGAACTATTACCACTATTACTACTACTATTACTACTACCACCATTACCACTACCACCATTCATTACTCCTTGTTGTGATGATTTTAAAACATCTAAATTTGAACTAAGGAAACTTTGGTCAATTGAATGTTTATCAACATTAATAGTTGTAAGTGATACCTGTTGTTGTTGTTGAAGTAGTATTTTCTTTTGTTGTTGAATTTGTTGTTGTTGTAGTTGGTGTAATTGTTGTTGGTATTGTTGTTGTTGTTGTTTATCATTGCCTGACATTGATTTCTTATTCAATATTGGTGAAGCAGATGTCATGGTTGTAAATATTTCTGTTGGTTGTTGTAATAGTTGGTTATTATTACTGTTGTTGTTGTTGATACTATTATTACCACTATTAGTATTTGATCCTTTCTTTTTTGATTTACCCATATCTTATTTATATCTCTATCTATCTAAAATCTATACAAAAAAAATAATGTACGAGAATAATAAAAATCAAAAAAATAATTTTTTTTTTTTTTTTTTTTTTTTTTTTTTTTTTTTTTTTTTTTTTTTTTTTTATTTTTTTGGTTTTGTGGAAAGTGTTTTTTTTAAAGCTTTTTTAATTTTTTAAAAAAATTTGTTTT
>JACAFY010013494.1:0-20153 GCA_015252635.1 Dictyostelium capitatum | reverse complement strand
TTTTTTTTTTTTTTTTTTTTTTTTTTATTTTTTTTTTTTTTTTTTTTTTTTTTTTTTTTTTTTTTTTTTTTTTTAATAAAAAAATTAAAAAGGTGTGTTTTTTATTTTTTTTTTTTTTTTTTTTAAAAAAAATAAAAATCTTGTTATAGGATATTAAATTCGAATTATCAACCAAAAAAAAACCACCACAATTAAAAAAGATAATTTTTTTGTCATCGGTACGCCCAACATTTATTAATTTTTTTTTTTTCATTTTTTTTTTCAAAAAAATAATTATTTTTTAAAAATTCATAACAGCTCTTCATCAGCAATCATCGCATTTACAAAAAAACATAAATAAATAATTATTATTTTTTATATTAATATTAATAAATTTTATTATTTTCCCTTTTTCTCCTTAATTTTTCCAATTTTTTTTTATTTTTTCCAATTTAAATTTATAGAACCTTTTTTTTATTTTTTTTTTTTATCAATTTTAAAAAAGAATCCTTTTATTTTTTAAATACAAATCAATAGAGATATAAATATATACATTTTAAAGAATGGAATTAGTAAATATTAATAATTCACATCATCATCATCAACATAATCAACCGATGTATCCATTGAATCATTTATCAATGAATCAAAATCACTATGTACCATCTCATAATAACAATAGTATAAATTCATATTTAAATGTTCAACCACAATATAATAATAATAATAATAATAATAATAATAATAATAATAATTATCAACCACGTCAACAACCATTATTATCGCGATCAACAAATTCAAATTTACATTTTTATACAACCCCATATTACCAACCATCACAAAAACATAATCCAATTTATTCCCCTCCAAGTACACCAACATTCAATAGTTTAAATCATTATCAACATTCCCCATCTTTATCTTCATCATCAACCACATCTTCACCTTGTTTATCATCTTCATCATCATCTTTTTTCAGTAATAATAATATAAATAATATAAATAATAACCAAATCCCTGTATATAATAATAATAATAATAATAATAACTATAATAACGATAAATTTATAACACCTAAAATTGAAATACAAAGAAATGTATCACCACCTCCATATTTAAATTTGGATATGAATAGTGGTAATAATACACCACAAACTCCATCATTATCATCATCTCCATCTATATCACCATCACCATCATCACCACAAAGTCCTGTATTATCTTCATCAGCTACAAAATCAAATAAAATTTATGATTTAATTTCAAATTTAATTCCAATTTGCAATGAATTGAATAATGAAGATATTGGTCAAAAAAAAGTAATAATAAATAAAATTCAAGAAAGTATAGAAGATGTATTAAAAGAAATTAAAAAAATTAAAAAAACAAGATTACCATTTCCAAAACCAATTAAAGAAAATGAAAAAAAGTAAGTGTTTTTAATTTAACCATAACACTTATCGAAAATTTTAATACTAATATTTGCATGTGTTCAAATTAGATTTATTTCCCTTAGACCAAGAAGAAATAGAAAATGTACAAATAAAACCAAAACACTCCATTCATCAGTATTAGGTGGTGAAGATATTTATTGTCTTGCTTGTGGTATTGGTAGTTCACCTGAATGGCGTAAAGGTCCAGATGGTTGTAAAAGTTTATGTAATGCTTGTGGTCTTTATTATGCAAAATCAAAAAAGAAGGAAACTGAAATTATTAATCAACCAGATTTAGTTCCAAAACACATGAAAATAACAAATATAATAAACGATTAAATATCAAAAAAATAGTATACATATATTTTTTTTTTTTTAGTAAATACACTCTAGTTTTCACTCTCTCTCATATTAATTAATAACGGCAATCGTTTAAATATTTTCATATTATTATTATTAATGTGAGAAATATACACCAAGTAAAAATAAATATCCCAATGTTTGTTTGGTGGTTCAAAAATTATCATAAAAGAAATTGAAATTATTTTTTTTTATAAAATAATAATCTGATAAATATCTGTAGATCATATAAAAATAATGAAACAAGCATTAAATCACAATCACATTAATAAAAATAATAATCGTATAAATGATAATAATAATAATAATAATAATAGTAAATAATAAAAATAATAGTGTAATAATAATAATAATAAATAATAATAATAATAATAATAATAATAATAATAATAATAATAATAATAATAATAATAATAATAATAATAATAATAATAATAATAATAATAATAATAATAAACTATTTGGACTTTAATCGACAACAAAATTGTCTTTTTCTCTTTAATTTTATAAATTGCATACAAAATCAACTTTGTTGATTTTGGCAAACAAAGTTTTTGGTTCATTGTTCGTATTAACACAAATAAAACACATTGTAAATAAATATTGCGTGATCAAATTTAGAGATTTTCCCAATAACCCTCAAACAATATCTATTTTATTAAGAATTTAATAATATAGTTCTACTAAAAGTGTTGGGTTTGCAAGCCTAAATATCTTTTTAAGTTTCTAAAAAAATTAAAAAAAAAAGTAGAAATTGATTTATTTAAATATCTTAGTCGTTTTGGTTATTCTTTTTTTCTTTACATATTGTATTGGGATTTTTTTGTGTTAACAATATCAATTAATTGAATAATAATTTTTAAATGTAAATGATTGATTTGTGTTCACTCAAATCATGATAAAATTGTCAAAAAGATTTGCAAAAAATAATTCTGTTACTATTTACTTTTAATCATTGGTAAATTTAAATGGTTTCCATTTTTTTTGTTTGTGTTTGTTTAAAAGTACATATGATTTATTGTTGTTGTGTTAAATTGTTGTAGTGATATATATATATATATTGGTGGGTGATTTTGGAAAAAATTATATAATTTGAAAATTAATTGTATTTAATAATATTTCTTTGGATAACCAGCACCAACACCAGGTTGTGGATATGTATATGGTGTTGGTTGTTGATAACCGTAACCTGGTTGGCCATATGGTGGTTGTTGATATGGATCAGCTGGATATCCGTGTGGTGGAGGTGTTGATGGACCACCATAACCTGGATGTCCATATGGTGGTTGTGGTTGATGAGTAGATGGTGGGTAACCTCCATAAGGTGGTTGTGGTTGATGAGTTTGTGGTGGTGGTGAAGGTGCAACATGACCACCAAATCCACCTCTACGACTAAATGTTGTTGGATCAGGTAAATGGTGTACTTTTGTTGTTGCTTTTGTGATATATGTGATTTGTTTGTATTTATCAAAGACACATAATTGACCATTTGGTCTTAATTTACATTCATAACCACCTTTAGCACCAACGTTATTTGTACCGCTACTCCAAATTGCTTTTTTTGTATCATATAAAACCAAATTTCCATCTGATTGCATTGACAATCTGAAAGGACCAACACCAACACCATTTGTACCTGATGCCCAAACAGCGTAGTCTGGAGTAAACTGGTTTGGAAGTAGTGTGAGTAACATATTAAATTTAATATCCTCATTATTATTTCATATATGCAATATATTTAACATTTTCACTTACAACTTTTCCTGCATAAACAACTAAATTACTATTGTAAAATTTATTAGAATTATATATTCTCGAGAATTTTAAGGAAATAATAAAAAATAATATATAGTTACTTACCCATCATGTTGAACAATTAATGTAAATTTTCTACAACGTGATTCTAATGTCGAGTTTGAATTTGAATATAAAGTTTGACCTTCTGTAAGTCTATGGTATTAAAAATAAAGATAAACACGGTTGTTTTGAAAATCAATAAAAAATTAAAATGAAAATATTGTTTTGCAGATTATACAGTAAAAAAAAGATTGCATTAATAAAATAAACAATGTGGCACAAATGACAATATATTACATTAAAAGCATTTCATACCTTTCCATTTTTCGTATATATAAATAAATTATTTGATTTTAATTTAAATTTTTGGTTGGAATTTTATAAAATATTTTCAAACAAACTTTTTTTTTTGACATTGTATGTCACAAAATTGTGTCATTTTATTTTTTAAAGAAAAACAAAAAAAAAAACAGTAAAATTATAAGATTTGATTGTTGTGACATCTAAATAGTTCAACATCATTTTTTCCCAATAGTTCAAACTATAAATCAGGTGGTTTGGAAGTAGTATAAGTGTGTTGATTATGTAAATTTGCAGTTTTTAAATTTTTAAAACTTTTTTTTTTTTTTTTTTTTTTTAATTTAAATAAACAAAAAAAAATATTAATAAATTTTTAAAAATTTTAAAAATTTTTAAAAAAATTTGAAATAAATTTTTTTTATTTTTTTAATTTTTAATTTTTATATTTTTTAAAATTTTTTTTTTTTTTTTTTTTTTCATTTAAATCAACCATACAAAAGATTCATAAATGTGTAAAGATGTTAAAAATATTTCAATCACTTTCAGGTAAATGGAATTTCAATAGAAATATTATACAAAAAAAGGTATTTGATACATCACATGTTCCTACTTTTACATTTAGTGTAACAAATAATAGTAATAATAATAAAGATGATGAAAAACAAGATATATCAACAGTTTGTGGAACAGCATCCTTTAATTTAATCACAGATACAAATAATAATAATGATGGGGATCAACAAACATATCAATATATTGAAGAAGGTGTTTTAATACAAGCAGATAATTCAAAATTTAATATATCACAAAAGTATCTATATAGATATAAAGATAATTCTATAACTGTTTACTTTGATGAAAATCCTGAACGTTTATTTCATGTTTTACAATTTACAAAACTACAAGAAACAGAACCAACAACGCCATCATCACCAACACCATCCTCTTCCTCCTTTGCAAAAGGTCATCATTTATGCATTAATGATCAATATGACGCTTCATATGAATTCATATCACCAAAAGAATTTAAATTAATTTATTCTGTAGTTGGTCCAAAAAAGAATTATAAAATAACAACAATATTTTCAAAATTAACAACAAATTAATAAAGTGTACAGTTTAATTATAACTTTTTTCTCATAAATTTACAATCACACAACCTTTTTTTTTTAATTTTTTAATTTTTTTTTAGATCAAAACAAGTGTGAAAAATGGATTGCTGGATGCCTCACTAATATTAAAAGTAAATTTTTTTTATATTTTTTCGCTTAAATTTTTTTTTTTTTAGACTTTCCGAAAGAATTTACATACAAAACAGTCCGACTACCTCATCTGGGCGCACACTTGTTTCGTATAAATAAATATCCCAACCTAACACTTAAATAAATAATCACAAGAAAGAATGGAAAATGATAAATTTGAAATATTATTTTGGAAAGTGTTTCATAACAAATACATTGTGCGAATAATATTCAGAATTATTGAATCAACTGATTGGGTAGAATATCAAGATTTCAATCAAATAAGCTTTAAAAATAAGAAAAAGTTTAAACATATTACATCATTGGAATGGATGATAAAAGAAAAGCAATATTCATTATTGAAATGTAAATTAGAAAGTAAAGATGAATATATAAATATTGATACCAATGGAATATTATCATTATTTAAAATTGGTTCAACTGCTGAAGAAAAGGAAACTTATTACTATGGTAAACCAGAACCAATTAAAACAACAAATATTCAAGATGAAATAATTCTATTAAAACATTTACTTTCATTATTAATGGAGTATAGATATGATGAAATGATTAAATTCAGTTTAATGACATTAGCAATTTCATGTGAAAATTTAGAAGCAATTAAATTTTTAATAACTTCAAATAATCAATATTCCAAGACTGTTCAACCATGTGAATCATTTTTAAAATATTCAATTTTACATTCATCACCAATAATAGTTGATTATTTTATTACAAGTTTAACAAAAAATAATACAATACCTATTTCTGAATCAATTAAAAATCAATCAATATTACTTTCATTCAAAAATGAAAATAGAAAACAAATGATTAAATATATTTTAAATAATCAGATTTATAATATACCTTCTTCATCATCTTCTTTTTCTACATTTCCAATGAAAATTGATATTGACCAATTGTTTTCAGTACCATCAAATAAAATTCAAAATAAATTGTTTCAATTAAATTATTTTAATCAAATTGAACCAAATCAATTTACAAATATTTCCAAAGAAACAATAATCAATATTATGATGTCTAATATTGATAATGATTATATTAAATTTATAAAAAATATAATAAATTCAAATAATGATTTAATAATGGAAAATTTATCAATTAATAAACCAGTCAATTTAGAATATATAAAATATTATACATCAATACCAAATATTACATTTAATTCAGTTACAGTTAAAAGTTTAAAAAGTTATATATTATCAAGTAAAGATCAAATATCATATAAAGAAGCTATTGAAGCAATTTCACCATTATCAATGTACTCAAATAATAAAGATTTTTTCAATCCAATGTTTTTAAGAGATATATTCCCAAGTACTTGGAATTCAATTTTATCATCTAAAATGATACCACCACCAATTATTAAAGATTATGAAACAGTGGATTGGATAGTTGAAAACATAAAATGTTTATCAAACCATTTTCCAATTTCCTTAGAAAAAATTCATTTTAAAACATATCAATTAATACATTACGCAATCAAAAAAGGTTTAATAAAATATGAAAATCCATCATTTTATAGATACCCATTTTTTGCAGCAATTGGTGAATGTGATATCGAATCATTAAAATATATAAAATCGAATTATGATTTGAAATTAGAATATAAAGATTTTAGACCAGGCCAATATGAACAATATCAAAGAGCAATTACTTCATCAATTCGAGATAAATCAATTGACCAAGTAAATAATTTAAATGAATATTTAAATAGTAGTGGATTTTCATTCTTTCCAATAACATTACATCAAAATTACATTGAAATTGTTACAATTTCAAATTTAGATAGTTATGATATATCAAATGTTAAAATTGATTTTAATATAAACTCTAAAATCTATATTCCATCAATCAGATATTTTGCATTTGCAATTTCAAAAATTTATCCAAAAAAAATTAAATTTTATTTAAACAACAACTACAATCCAATTTTAACAAATTGTAATCAAGTATCAAGAGATTATATATCAAGATATTTCAGTAATATAATTTATTCAATTCCACTTGGTAATAAAATACCAAAATTTCAACAAAGTAATTATCCATTTAATAATATATTGGAATGTGTTGAAATATTTATAAATCTATATAAATCTTCCAATTGTATGGGTAATGATAACATTTCGTTAATCACTGATAATTCAAATTTAACAGAGATATTATCATTGTATGAATTCATTTTAAATTATTTATTTAAAAAATTAATTCAAAATAAATCTGCAACATTTAATCAAGTTAATCATGTTTTTCAATTAATTAAAAATGAAACATCAATTGAAATTGAACATTCGATATATCATTCAATTCATTATCTTTGTATTAAATCAAAGAAATTGATAAAGTATATTATGGATTTACCATTTTTAGTATCAATTGCACAAATAACTGGATTTGGTAGTAGTGAAGTTGGATTTAAATGTGATGGTGATTACAAAGATTTCAAAGGTTATAACATTGGAAAATATTTACAATCAACTATATTCACATATGAATATATATTTAATATCAATACAAGTTTTGAACAACTACTTGATCATTTAATTCAACAATTATCAATTTCGCCTCCTTTAATTGATGATGGTATTATTAAATATGAAAAGGATTTACATAATCAAGATTATTTCACAACAACTTTAAATTTCAATTTAAATTACTTTTTATCAATTCATAGGGTTGATTTATTTTTCAATCATTTAAATATGATTTACAATATTCAATCAATATTCTTTAGTTCGAATAGTACTGATACAAATGGTTTTTATATTAATGATACAATTGGAAATATAAAACAAGAATTAACTCTATTAAATTATTCATTCAACAAGAAAGAAAATTGTATTTGTTTTACAGATAATTCAAATGATTACATTTATCATTTCAATGGTAAAGAATTTAAAATTTCAAATAGTATTTATTACAAATCTAGTAAAATAATGACAGAATTTGATTTTAACAAATTTATTAAATTCAATTCTTATCATTCATTTATAAATATATTAAAATCACCAATTACTAAAAAACAATTCCTTTTTCAATATAAAAATCAAATTAATCATATTCTATTAAATCATTTAAATAATTATGATAGTAATAATAATGATTCACTTTTAAATAACTTTTGGAATAAAATAAAATAATAAATTATTTATTTATAATAACAAAAACATATAATATACTAGTGATACTATTGATGTATAAAAATATTATAATTATTTATAATTATATTTTACCTATTTAAATATATAACATACCATATCAAAATCATTTTAATTTTTTAGTATACATTGATATAATATAAAAAAAATTAAATTTTTATTTTATATATCATTGTATAACAACATTTTTTTCACACTTACTGGATTTCTAACATCTTTTGTATCAAACCACCACATAATTTGACAATTTACAAATGTAACTTCATTTAATAATAATAATAATAATAATAATAATAATAATAATAATTATTATATTAGCTTCATTTTTTTTATCTTGTTATACTAATTGAATAATATTAATGAGAAAAAATAATTTGTAAAAAATATAATACATTCATCCTTAAATTTTATCTGTCAGTATTTTTAAAGTACAAATAATTGGAATATTAAATAATAAATAAAATAAAATAATAATTTTTTTTTTTTTTTTTATGTGGGTGTGGTGATCGAAAAGCTATTGTATATTAGATATATAACTTTTACGAATGTGTGTTTTTAATTAACATATTAATAAAAATGAGTTATTATTATCAAAAACCAATTAGTTTTGTATCAACACACATTTATAAAAAATAATTATTAAAAATAATACAAATAATTGATACAATATTAGTGTGTAGGTGTGTTAGTGAGTGTGTGTATATTAAAAATCATACTAGCTGCGAATGTGTCTATACATTTTTTACAAATTATTTTTTCTCATTGTTTTTTTCATAAAATATTAATTATTTTTATATCTATTTGAATAACTAAAAACTTGATATTAAAAAAATTAAAATAATGAGGTTAATATATTTACTATTATCATTATTATTATTATTAAATGTAGTTACATTTGTAAACTGTCAAACTATGTGGTGGTTTGATACGACAGATGCTAGAAATCCAGTAAGTGGGAAAAAATATTGTTATAAACTTTTATTTAATATTACAATTATTAATATTTAATTTTTTATTCTGTATTTCTAACTCTATATTCTAAAAAAAAAATAAAAGGATTTTGATATGGTATGTATTATATTTACATGTGTAAAATATAATTATAAATAAAATTTAATTATTAATTTTTGATCTTTCTTTTTTAAAGGATTTGGTAGAAGATGATACGTATACATTATATCCAAATACAATAGAAAATTATCTATTATATACTTCAAACCCACATATACAATATATAGCAGGAAGTGATTCAACTTACTCTATATATCCAAATTCATTTACAAAACTAATTAATAATGAAAATACTTTTAATTCATGGACTAAACAACTAAATCCTTTAGTTACATTATCTGGCCAAATGTATTTTCCATTTTTCAATAGTTTTTATACCACCCAGTTCTTTCCTAGTAAGTTATTATATAATATATTAATATTTGTGTTTATTATGTTGAAACAACTAATATATAATAACATTATAACCTCCACAACCAATTGTTTAATTTTATTAAAGTTGATGATTTGGGATTTGGTAATGATCCAGGTCAACATAATTATAAATGGTGTGTAGTTATTGAATTTCAAAGTCAATTAAATATCTTTAGACCTTCATATTTATATGTTGGTCATAGTGATGATTTATTTGTGTTTCAACGTAATCTACTTTTATATTCATATGTTGGAATTACAGCTCAACACCAAATTAGTTTGGATGTGGGTTATGGATATCCATATGAAATGCAACCAATGGTAATAATTAATTGTAATAGAAAAAAAAGAGATAATTTTCATTTGTTTGAGTATGTATTATTCTAAGCCAACTAGATTTCCTGCATATATATTAACATCTTTTTTAAAAACAACCATTAGAATACATTCAGATTTTCCATTGCAATGCTATGGAATGGTGAATATCAACAATATAAACCACTGATATTATTTATTTAATGATAGTTACTAACTCAAAAAATTTATATATAGGATGAATGTGGTGTATGTAATGGTGATGGTTCAACTTGTAATTGTAATATTAATCCTAATTTATGCCGAAGCGAAGAATATTATTGTTTAGGTAGTGTATGTTCACCATTTGGTAGATGTGAAGATTATGAATTCAATTGTTCAGAAGCATATCCACATGATGCATGTACTATAAAACAATGTCAAATGTATGCAGGTTGTATTACTGATGTAGTTCAATGTGATGATGGTAATCAATGTACAGATGATTTTTGTGATCCTGATAGTGGTTGTGTACATCAAGATATACCAAATTGTGCACCATGTGATAAAGATAGATGTATAACAATTGATAAATGCAATCCATTAGAATGTATACCAACACTTGATTTAGCAGGTGCATGTGTCCCAAAACCAGTTAATTGTACAACACTAGAAAAATGTATTATTGGCAGTTGTTTACCTGAAAGTGGTGAATGTTCATTCATTGAAGAAAGAAATTGTAATGATAATGATCATTGTACTTTAGATTATTGTGATCCTGATAGTGGTTGTGTATTTGAAACAATTAGAAATTGTTTGCCATGTGGAACTAGTAACTGTATTACAACTGATTTATGCTATCCATTAGAATGTAGTCCAGCTGATCCATTTGAATGTGTTGCAAGACCAATTGATTGTTTTCATCCTGATCCTTGTATAATTGGTGTTTGTCAAAATGGTGAATGTAAATTTGCTGAAATTCCTAGTTGTAGAAGTAGTTCAGGTAGCAGTAGTGATAGTTCAGGTAGCAGTAGTGATATTCCAGTTACTTGTGATATCAATCCAGCTGTTTGTTTAGATGATGAATATAATTGTATAAAAAGAAATTGCGTTGGCACTAGTTGTATAGAAAGTCCATTCAATTGTTCATTAGCATATCCACATGATGCGTGTGTTACAAAAAAATGTCAGTTGTATGCAGGTTGTGTTACTGATGTAGTTCAATGTGATGATAATAATCAATGTACAAATGATTATTGTGATACAACAGCAGGTTGTGTCCATCAAGATATTGAAGATTGTGTACCATGTGATCAAGATAGATGTATAACAATTGATAAATGTAATCCAATGGAATGTATACCAACAATTGATTTAGCGGGTACTTGTATTCCAAAACCAATCAATTGTACATCACCAAATCAATGTATTATTGGAGAGTGTTTACCTGAAAATGGCCAATGTATATTCGTTGAAGAAAGAAATTGTAATGATAATGATCATTGTACCTCAGATTCATGTGATCCTAATATTGGTTGTATTTTTGAAACAATTCAAAATTGTGCTCCATGTGGATCAGATAAATGTATTACAACTGATTTATGCCTCCCATTAGAATGTAGTGCAACAATACCAAATGAATGTATTATGAGACCAATTAATTGTACTCATCCTGATCCTTGTATAATTGGTTTTTGTCAAAATGGTCAATGTATATTTGATGAATTAGATAATTGTGGTAGTAGTGAAGTCCCAATGACTACAATTGCATCAACAATAGTATCTACAATTGCAACTACAACATATAATCCAACTACATCAAGTAGTATATCAGGTACAACTGGTATATCATCAACTTTAGGTACTACATCAAGTTCAGGTAGAATAACTACAATTGCTTCAACAATTGTATCTACAATTGCAACAACTTCAACATCACAAACAATATCACAAACAACTGGATCAACTACATCAATATATGATCCATGTTTAAATCATTTATGCCCATTAGGATCACATTGTTATAATATTAGAGGTGAAGCAATTTGTAAAAAGACAACATGTTTATCATGTGATGATTTAGATTGTCATTCAAGAAATTTAAAATGTATTTCAATTAAACAAAATATACCAAATCCATGTAATAGTGATAACTGTTGTGAATATATTGTATCTTGCTCTCCATAATAATAATAAATAAAATAATTAAATAAATAAAATAATAAATTTAAATAATAATATTAAAATGAATGGACATGTTAACTTTAGTTTGAAAAAAAAATAAAGATAATAATATCGAAAATGTGAAAATCTTGTCATACAAAATAAAAATTAATGAAAAATAATATTTATCAACCACCTTAAATGTAATTATCAGATTTATTATTATTTTCATTTTTAAACTATATATGTAATGATTGATCTAAAAGCATTGAAAATAGAAATTGTAAAATAATGTATATTTTATTATTTTGCCGAAGGATTTAAGAGAATTAATTCAAAATGCAGAAGATGCAGGAGCAGATACTGTTATTGTTAAACTTGATACTGGTTCATATAGTTATTCTGATTTATTAAAAGATCCACAAACCAATATAGTTTATGAAAAATCAAGTGAATTACAAGGTCCTGCATTATTAATTTATAATAATCAAGTGTTTAAAGAAAAAGATTGGGAAGGAATTGAAAATATTGGTATAGGTTCAAAAAAAGAAAGATTTAAAAAGTTATGGTTGTTTTGGTTTAGGTTTTAATTCATCGTATCATGTTTCAAATAAACCACAGATTTTGTCTGGTGATAAAATATGGTTTCTTGATGCTATGAATGAAATTGGTGGTGGTTCGATTTATAACTTCCTAGATAGTAATGATCGTAAACTATGTGAGGGTCATTTTGAACCATTTCAAAACTTTAAAGAAGCAGGTTGCTCAATGAATTCATATTTCAATGGTCTATAATTAGATTACCTCTTCGTAGTAGACCATGCAAAATTAAATCAAAACCATTAGGAATCAATGATTTAAAAACAGTATTAAAAGAATTCATTGTTGAAGTATCAGAAATACCAATATTTTTAAAAAGAATTTCATCAATCAAAGTTTTAATTGATAATGAAATAATTGCAAACGTATCTGTTACAAATAATTTGGATATTAAAAAGCAAGGAATATAATTGATGTTGAAATGAGTGATGGTGATCAAAGTGATATAATCAGATTCACAAATATATTGGTGGACAAAAAGAACCAAATTGATTGCCAATCTATAGAATGGATTTAAAAATTGAATTAAATAATCAACCAACTAAATTCATTTCATATGTAATCTCACAAGGTATTTTCATAGATTATCGTTTAATTGAATTAGTTCAAGATTTTGAAGGTAAATTAATTTCATATGGTGGAACGGCTGTTCCAATTAGTTGTAATGCTGAAGGTGATCAAGAAAAACAAAAATTTAAGGGTAAACCATTTACATTTTTACCAATTGGATCATTAAGTTATGATATACCATTACATGTAAATGGATATTTTCAATTAAGTGATTCAAGAAATGAAATTAAATATCATTCAAGTACAGTTTTGCGTACAACATCACAAGAGTATCTTTCAAAACAATGGAATCATTTCATTACCAAATCAATTATCCCATACTTTTATTTACAAGCATTAGAATTCATGAAATCAATTGATAACAAAACTGGATTATATAGCTATTTTCCATGGGAAAGAAATCAAATATCTTTGGTTGATACACTTCCAGAAGTTGATATTTCAATTAATACAATGAATGAAATTGTAAATGGTTGTTATTTCAAAGATATATTCAGTAAAAATACATACCGTTCATTATCTAATTGTACGATCGTTGAAGATAATACACCCGATTTCATTATTGAAATATTACGTGATAGATCAATTTCAACCGCTAAAATACCATTGGATATTCTCAATCATTTAAAATCAAGTTATCATAAAAGTAAATTAAAGATTTTTTCAAAAGAACAATTATATACAATTTTAAAATCACATCAACTATCAACATATTCAGAAAATATTTTAAATTATTTAAGTGATACATCAGTCATTAGATCATTGGATGGTGTAAATTTATTACCAATTGATCAAAATAATTTAAAAAAGTCAGGTTTATCATGTTTAACAAATTCGAATTTGGGATTTTGGCAATTATATCAAAAAAAACAATTTGTTTTTATGAATGATCAAATTTATGATTTATTAAATCAATTTAGTATAAATCATAATTACCATTTAAAACTTTCGTCGTTACCAATTAATTTTCAAAGAAATGTTGAAAACTTTACAAATCATTATAAAAATATAATAGAAATTAATTTATCCACATTTATTCAATGTTTAAGTGAAAGTAAATGTAGTACATTTTGCCTCAACAGTACATTTACAAATGATGAGGTAACTGAAATATGGAAATGTATGGACCAATTAAACAGTAAAGTAAAAACATTAACCATTGAACTCATTTCATATTTTCCAATTATTCAATATAGATCAAGTTTAACAACTATTGGTGTTTCGTCATACAAGTCTGGTAAATTTCTAAAATATGATACAAGGTTGTTATCAATTGAGCCAATTTTAAATAAATTAAATACATTTATGGTAAAAGAAGGTCATTCAGTTAATCGTTTATTACATATAGATCAATTATCAATTATTATAACAATTTTACAGGGTTCATTATTAGTTAGTCTTTCTGGTAAAGAAATTGATATAATTAGAAAATTTTTAATATCATATATAGTTTCTCAAAATTTACCAAACGTTTATAGTACATCATTCTTTAGTTTACCAATTCATCCATGTGTTGGAAATACAACCAAACAGTTTTCAACAATTTCAAATATTTCTAAATGTGTTGATTATTCTGAAATTGACCAATATGAAATTAATGGTATTGAATTAATTAAAATTGATGATTTTTCAAAAACAAAATTATATTCATTTTTATCTACAAATTTAGTAAATAACAGTTCAATTACATTGTTTAGAAACTATTTAATTCCGAATATATCAAGATTTGAAATCAGTAAATCAATTTCAATTATTCAAGAATTCATATTGAGACATTATTCAACTGGGGATGTACTATTGAAAACTTTATCTTGGATTCCATCAAATTCTTTCCACCAAGTAATTTTTATAAAATATCTGGCACTGAAAAGAAATTAATGGCTTATATTCAACCAGATTCAATCATTCATCCATCGTTAGAATCATTTTGTGATAGGATAATTGGTTTAAATTCAAATTCACCAATTTCATTGTTATTTGAACAAATACCAACCATTTTATCAACTACAACAATCAATAGTGAATATGAAATAATATATGGTGATTATTTAGAGTTTTTAGAGAGAAATAAATTATCTGTAGATCAAATTAATAAAATTTCAAATATTAAATTTATACCAGCTTGTAAAATTGATACATACAGTGGATTAAGTAGTGATGAATTAAAAGTATCACTTTCACAATCAAGTGATAAAGATATTTCATTCATATGTAAATATCCAATTAAAGGTATTGGGTATAGTTCACCATTGTATGAATATTTATCAAATAATTCAAATGAATCAATTTTAAATCATTGGTTGAAATTAAATCAATTGGATTTCAATAAAAATCAATGAATATAAAATCAATTTTTAGTTCATTGTATAAACATGTAAACCAAATGATTAAAAATAATATATTATCAAACAATGTCATCGTGGAAATTAAAAATCAGATTAGAGTTATATGGTCAAATGATAAATTGGTTGAAAAGTAAAAGAAAACCAGTTGGTGGTATTGCATTTAAATTATATGATGGTATCCATTCAACGCCATTTAAATCGAAATCATTTTCTTGGTTGCCATTAAAAGATTTAATTAAAAATATTCCAGTACATATTCATGGCTCATTTTCAATTACAACTGCGCGTGAAATCGTTGAAACTATTAGATCTATGAAATTTGAAATTCAAAACCCTCTAACAAATGATTTATCAGAATCTGATCAACAAAGTGAATCATTTTTAATTTATTGGAATAAATTATTGGTCAAAGAAATTATTTTACCGGTTTATTTAAATACATTGGTACTATTTAAATATAATTATATACTCAATCAAAACGATAATAGTTAAAACATTATCAAATATTATAAATATTTTTATTCATTATTTCCACAAAGAGATGTTATAATTTCAACTTCATCAATTATGTCAAATAATGATAACAAAGGATGTTTTCAAGTGTTGGTTGATGAATTTTATTCATTAATCGAAAGAAATTCAAATTTAAATTTATTTTTACCATGTCCAGGTTTTGAAAATGTTGGTTCGAGTTCATTTTTTACAAATTTAGAATTTATAAATAATAATCAATCAGTTTTAAAATGTATTACATCATTGGGTTATGGTATTAATTTAATTCCACTTGATTCATTTAAAATCAATTTCAATTTCATATCAGTAGATCAATGGATATCACATGAAGTGTTATCAAAAATAATTAAAAGTAAAGAATTAAATCAACAAATCATTACAATTGATGACATTTGTAATTTATTCAATTATTTTACTGATATTTCAACAAAGAATCTATTACAAAATTGTCAATTATTTGTATTTACAGATGAAACTAGAGATTTTATAAACATTGATTCAAGATCAAAACAATTTCAATTATATAATAAAGAACATGAATTGTTGATTAAAGGGGTATTAAATTTCAAATTTATTCATTCGAAATTATCAGATACAATAAGAAAAATTAATAGTAAACAAAACTGGATGGATGAAATTAAAATATACGATTTAAATTTCATTGGTTTCTACTTTGATCAATTATTACCAAATTTCAATTTATTTACAAATGAAATGAATATAAACAATTTAAAATTATTGGATAATTGGTTTTATGTAGCAGATTCATTTTCAGTACCAAATAAATCTATAGATTGGTGTTTTACTACATCTCAAGTTGAAATGTTGAAAAATGCCGAAATATTTCCATTTACATAATACAGTTGGATTCTCAAAGAAATTTACAAAGATTTCAGATTTATACAGTAGTGATTTTAAAAACTATGGTTTTATACTTGATTATCCAGATCAAATCTCAGATAAATGGGCTTCTATTCATAACTATTTAGGTGTTAAAAGAGTATTCACCCAATTTGACGTTTTAAATCAATTTAAAAAGATATCAAATCAATGTTACAAAATTGAAAATCAGAACAAGAATTAGAGTTAATTAAAAAGTCAAGATATTTATGGAACTCTTATGAAATACCAATTGTTTTTGATCAATTATTAGGTTTATATATTGTACCATACAGGGAAAGTAAAATATTTGGTAGTTTGAATAAAGTTAATGGATCATTATGTTTATCAAAAATTAGTAATACAACAATTATCCAATATGAAAGTTTATATTTTTCAAATAAATTCATTTCAGATGATGTAGATATCAACTATCCATTTAATTACTCAAGATATAATCAAGAATTGATATTTGATAATCTTATTAATCATTTAAAAAATGTACCTAGTTGTACTTTAATTAATGGTATTTTCGATCCACTAATATTCAATTTATTAAATAATATGTGTACACGTTTAAATTATTTCGAAACTCCATTTAATCAATCTCAAATTGATAAATTATTAACCACAAGAGGTATACCGATTGAAAAAAAGTCAAATGAATATTCAAGTTTTGAAAATATATTATTATCATCAAGTTCAGGAGTATCCACATACTTAAATGTATTACCAATTCCATTTTCTACAAATTATCAAACTTTATTGGTAATGGTGATAATATATTATATTTAGATCATAAAGTAACCAAAATTGGTATAATCAATTATATATGTGACTATGTATTGGGTAATAGAAATAATGCATTAAAATTAGAACATTTCATTGAAGGTTTAATTAATAATGGTATTAGAAATATCAATGCCGGAAACTATTTTACCACTTCAAATTCAAATGAAAATTATTTTAAAGATATATCAGGAAAATTATTCAATTCCGGAACTTGTTTATTTGAAAATGGTTATTTCAATGAATATTGTTATCATTATCACATATCAATTGAAATGTCAATTAGGTATAAATTGGAGGTAAAACATCGACATCAATACTATGAAAGTTTTAAATTATCATCTCTTAGAAATTATTTAAATGATCTCAGTTTACCAGTAATTACAGATTCAATGGATTCATATAGAAATGCCCTTACTTCAAATAAACCAATTAGTCAATTAGATGCATTACAATTTAAAACAATTGCCAATTCATTTCAAAATTTAATAAATTAATAATTGTATTTGTTTAAAAATTATTATTACTCCACTATTTTGTATGGAATGATGAGTGTGTATAAAAGTGAGAGTTACTAAAACATCATTAAAAGATCTTAATTTTTTTATATTTTTTTAAGTCTAATAAGTTTTTTAATTAAAATTTGAACTAAATAACATTTTAAAAAAAAATAAACTTTTACTTATTTTATTATTATTATTTATTATTTACAATATGGTAATTCCTTCTTTATGTTTAATTAAAATTCCATTGTGTAGAGATTGACAATAATTGATTTTACATATAATTGGATCATTATATAAAGTTGTATCAAAATTTTGAATGTAGTAATATGAAGTATTTTTAAACTTTTCACTTTTATATTCAATTTCAATGTGATAACGACCATCTTTATTTTTAATACTTTTGATTTCAGAACCTACATTTGAAATTGATGGAAAAAGTATATAATAATCTTGACTATCTGGTGATTTAATAATGATAGCAGAATTTGATGAAATGATTTGAGTGTTTTCATTTACTGGTAGTAATTCATTTGTTGTATCCATTATTTGAGATTGTTGTTGTTGTTGTTGTTGTTGTTGTTGTTGTTGTTGTTGTTGTTGTTGTTGTTGTTGTTGTTGTTGTTGTTGTTGTTATTATTGTTTTTGTTGTTTTTTTAGTTTTTTTTGTTGTTTTAATTCTTCTAGTTCTGATTTTAATTTTTTAATTTTAATTGCTTGATTTACTATTGTTTCATTTTCATCAGTTGTTTTGTCTTTATATTCTTGTGGTTGATGATTATTTTTACTGATACTAATATTGTCATTATTACAATTATCAGTGTCATCAATTATTTCGATTGTTTACTCTTTAGACTGTTCATCAAAATGATTTTTGTTTTTTAATATTTCTTTTAATTTTATTATCTTTTTGTAAATTTGATAGCATTCATAATGTTTAAATTCTTCTAATTCTGATAGTTTTTCTGAAATCTTTTGATCACTAACATGCAAAGTTGCTTTCATTTCTAAATATTTTTGAAATAAAGAACTTGCAATATTTTTTGGAAATTTTGAACCACCTTTATCATGTAATTTATCTACAAGTGATTGTGGTAGTGTTGGTTTTGATAGTGTTGTTTGTGGTGGTGTTGGCTGTGGTAGTGTTGTTTGTGGTAGTGTTGGTTGTGGAAGTGTTGGATGTGGAAGTATTGGGTGTGGAAGTATTGGTTGTGGTAATGTTGGTTGTGGAAGTGTTGTTTGTGGAAGTTTTAATGGTAGAGTTGTTTTCTTGGTTTTTTGTTTAGTCTTTGAAAAGATTGTTGCAATGTCTTTTGGTGTTTGATATTTTTGATTTTCCATTTTTGATAATATTCTTTTTAATTTTGAGTATATTGACGATAGTGAATGGTTTTTGAATGTTTTATCATCACAAAGTTTCTTTGCAACTTCAATTATTGTTTTAGAACCTTGAGCAACAAGTTTATTATATGATTCTAGTACATCTGTTTCTCCTATTTCCCATTTAACTGAACGATCAATGAATATTCTTTTTTTTTTTAATGGTCTTTCATCAACATTAATTATATCACTGTTATTGTTGGTATTGCTGTTGTTGTTGGTATTATCTCGATCATCATTTTCATCATCACTATCGCTTTCATTTATACTGTTATTATTTTCACTTTCACTATAAATATGTTCTATATCATCCATTGTTGTGTTTGTTGAAGTTTATCTCTCTTTATAAATTGTGTGTTTGTGTTGAATATTTAAAAAAAAAAATAAAAAAAAAAAAAATTTA